>CM060971.1:5921339-6143839 GCA_030765045.1 Tenodera sinensis
CGTATATCGTTTTATTGGTGGCACCGCCCGCCTCTCTGGGTTACTAGACTGGGTTAGGTTCGTCATTTGGGCTACAGAATTCCACAACTATTTGTACATTTGTATAATTTTTACTTGGAGGCTTAAGGGGAAAAGAGAGGAGGTTGATGCCTTTGCTTTTTCTGAAAACGATCCAGTGGTGCATATTTAGCACCTGTCTCTCTCTATTTCTCTCTCTCACGCACACGCGCGCACACATACATACACACACTTATATACAGGGTGGAAGCTACTGCTTTGACCATACGTTAACCAAATGAGCCCGAGGTCCATAGAGATTGAGCATTATTTCACCCATTTCATTCATTAACCGTCCGATATGACAGTACGTTAGAGCACGATAACAAACAAAACATACGCTAACCAGGGATTCTACATGATGGGTGTTACAAATATGTCCAATACAATCACTATCGATAAATAACTGTTTTGCAAAAAAAATTGTCAAACATTTGGAGCCATGTAATTTCTAGTCGAATGGATATAAATAGTTTATTTCACTAACTCATGCAAAAATTGTGTAAACAATGTTGTAATGCATTTATACCTTAATTCGGATGAATTTAGTCACAATTTACAATTATATTTACAATTTCTTATAAAATACTGCCTTGCTACATATTTAACGAATACCATTCAAGCTTAATTTACGCCCCTAAACATCTTCTCACACATACACTTTATGCATTTCACCCAGCTGGATGCGCATCAAGTTTTCCCCTTAGATTTTAACCCCTTCAAAGGCGTGTCTCTCACTAGCCGATAAGTTATGGCTACCAATTATGATAGATTTGCATGCACTATCTTTTTCTCTTTTAGGTAACACGATCGAGAGGTTGGACATATATTTTGTTTCTACGCCAGTTTGTTACCTTTGCTATGGTCATTGGTGTAAACACTGTGGCCTAAAGCAACCAATGGAATGGCTATGGCTTCATAAATAAACATTAATGTGACATAGGCGTGAGGTGCATTGAGGTTTTCTTTGGCGCTCTTCTTACCTGATTTAACCAATAGAGCAATTTCGAGATTTCACTAGAAGTACTAGTACCTACCTATGTGTCTCCAGAATTCCCACCCAGAACCAAAACTTTAAAAAAATGACTCCAAGCATGTGTTTCTGTAAAGAACAACATAACACAAAAAAGCTCCATGGATTTTGTCATTTTTTGAATAATGTTTAACGACCGTTCTTTCTGCAAACAGCACCATAGGTGGTGGACACAGATGATGCATGAAATGAAATGATAATTGGATAAGAACATTTTGGAAGGAGACATGCCATAGAACCTCCTCTGCAGTTTGCTAATTATGAGGATTGAGGAAAACCTAGGGAAGGCGGTCGTGACTGGATTTGAACCGTAGACCTCCCGCAACCACAAGTCTCTGCCTTAACAACTTAGGCTACTTGTATCAGTGATTATGATCAAATCTATGATAAAATCTATATTTTAACTTATTGTGAAAAGCCTTCGAAGTCTTCTTCATTCTGAGTGAATTTTGTAACCAGTAAACCATAGACAAAGAAGAAAGGGTGTGTAGTAAAGACACACGATAGAAGTGAAACTTTTGTATCACAGGGAAACCTTTTAATTATTTAACAATCACTTTTGAGTACCACAGATTGTGTTTATCATTCATTTATTTACATAAAATTGTATACATACAATAATAATAATCTTCTTCGTTCTTAATTTTCACATTCTGAACTGTCACTTCACATGCACATTTTCTCTCACGCCACGCTATTTGTTCTTTCTGCGCCTGACTTAGGCATATTCACCCAAAAAAAAAAAAAAAAAAAAAAAAAAGTGAATTTTAACGAAGAAAATAGATTATAAACAGCGAGAACACTAAACAATACTCGAAATGCATTGGTAATACACTCGTGTTTCAACGGATGCTCTGTTGACAACTAACAGTTGTACTCAGTGATCGCCACGCCGCTTGAACGCAGTACACGCAACCACGTATGCGAGAATAAAAGAAAGCGAGAAGAACGTATGTCTCACTCTTCTCCGATACCCGAAGGCAAGAGAGACACTGCTCCCACTCTACCCAACACCGTTTACCCCCACCATTTTTCGTCACACAAAGAGGTTGCGGATCAGAATTTCAAGGCCCTCCCATAAAAAGCTTCACTTCAAAAATTACTGCTCATTAAATCAAACATTCGACTGAGGGGACATAAAATAACTACAAACAAAAACAAACAAAAACCACAGAATTTGAAGCCGTAACTTCCCGAATGTGGAACACATGTTACTGCCTGAACCACCCCGCAGTTATCTTTTATTTCCTTAAAAGTAGTTCAAGCAGTTTCTCTTCACAACATTTAAATTCCCTGGATCACTTTCACTGCTCTTTACTCCGTGATAATTGGTCCATGGAAGAGCAAATGAGGTGTGCTTTGTCTCAGGTTTATTACCTGCCGCATTGCTCTTGTTTTACGAGTGTTCTGAGTGCTGCTTCATTCCCAAAAGCGTGAAACACATTTATAGTGATGGTGTATTCAGTTATCCGGGTTTACTGGATGGAACTCGGTAGCTGAATTGAAAAGTGAATACGGGAAGTTATCAAAATACTATAATCTTCTCTACTGGAAATGAACTATGCATATGTTGCCGCTGCTATCTATCAAAACAATCCTACTCCTGAAGATTTCTCAGTGATGATGCTTTTCTTCCTGGTGTCACGTGGGACTTCTCGCTTTTGACTTCCGTTTGGGATCCACTTCATGTCAGATTTGGCAGTCTTTCTTCTTCCATGCGCCAAACATGTCCACATGTCCATACCAAATAGTGTTTTTCCTGAATTTCTTCTAAAATAGTTTGTTCTTCTAATTTCTTATTTTTTGTTTTTGCAGTCTAGATTTCATTACAAATCTCCAGAAGTCCATTTCTGGTGATAATAGTTTCTTTTTCATCTTTCCATTTATTTGCCAGACTTCACATTCATATTTTATCATGGAGTTATTGATCATTATTCTGGCTTTACATTATTGTTATAGAAAACGAACTATATTCTGTAAAATTCATGGGTCATTCAATAGTTACTGACAACATTTGAATTAACAAGAAAGAAAACGTTTTTGGGGCAGTCAATTTGTTGCTGTGCTCAGAAGTAATCTTCTGCAACACTTCAGGAAGATGCTATCCACAGAGTCATGTACTAATATTCGAAGATACTGCTGTAGTTGCTTGTATGGTTCAAAAGCGAACTGCTTTAAGTGGCAACTTAATTTTCGAGAAAAGGTAAAACCAGATAGGCTCATAGCATTTCCCAGTTCCACGTATTTGTTGAAATTTACAAGCGGGCCAAGCGAAAGCAATTTTACCTGCACATAATACTTATATAGGACAATCTCCCTGTTTTCATTGTCACATTTTGTCCTCTTCAAGATTGTGTGGAACAATCGAGCGCAGATTTTCCTTATCTTGAACTTGTACTTAAATATGTGAAGGATTGTACAGCAATTTCTTTGCTAGTTCAATACAAGTCAAACAGCAGTGTTTTTCCAGCAGTACTCCAACAGTGGTTGTGGTCTGCCAGCTCCACATTTTTTATGAACATCTTCCATACCTCTACGGAATCTATTCACCCATCTAGACACAGTGAAGTCTCTACTACAAGCTTCCAGTAATATTACAAGACATTGTTGAGAGTTCTTGCCCATTGTAATTTTAATTTTAAAAATCATCTTTGCTCGTGTTTATTAAAAGTTTAGAGCACTATAGATAGTCAACAAATTAAACTCACTACACATGTCTTATAAATGAGATACGGTTTTGACATATGTACATTGTTTCTCATTGTTATCAGCTGGAATCAATTACCACTGATAGCGCCATATACAAACGTTATTGCCACTAATTTATTGAATGACCCATAGTCAATGACAAGTGTATATATATTACTTCTCTGCCCATTATGGCTTATTTTGATAGCTATTCTACAAATAAGTGATAAACTGTGAGGAGTCAAATCAAGTTAAAACATCTTAGGTGAAGTTTCTCCGCTTTGTAGCAGGATATTTATACTGAATTATAAAGGAAGCACGGTGTTGGACAGGAGCTAAATGTAAGTTCTAGGTTCTAATGACGTAGTTGTCGATGGGCTCTTAAACCTTATGCACTCACTCACTGTAAACTGTAATGGAGAGATCATATCCAACGAATGCCAAATAATAAATAACACCTGCAATGCATTATAAACTTTCAGGAAAGAGGAACATATAAGGTCCCTTAAAGAGACGGCGTGAACACTCTGTGGCGAAACAGGCCAATAGGAATAGTCCTTGAGGACGATGATGAGTGATGGCCCAGTGAGGTGGCTCAGGCGGTAACGCTTGGGACTAGCATTCGGGAATATGGGAATACAGTGATAGTCAAGACTTTTAAACCTGATCGCTATGTGATGGTTTTGAAATTCCGTTCTCTGCACGGCCAAGAGACAAAAAAGTGACTGTGTTACTAATGAGAAACTATTAGTACTGAAAAATTCAAACAAACAACAAGGAATGTCTCCAAAATGGTTTAATGCACACACAAATTATGTGCTTTAACGAGATCTACATTGTTTGTGCAGTAAGATTTTGTTTATCTCTTACGGTTTGCCAGTTGTGCAAAATTCACCAGAATGAAGACGACTTGCGAGGACATTCCAAGGAAATTCAAGATATAGTTTATTTGTTATAAAATATTTTAAATCGTGGTATTTAATCAAAATCGTTAATCATTTTTGAGGAAATAAAAATTTTCAAAAATATTCTATGTAAAGAGTAGTCTGGAGTGTGGGGATTTTCTTCAAAATCTTGGTGTCGCATCCCTGAAGGATGCTGAACTTAATAGTAAATTTGGCCTAAGAAAGCCACTTCACTCAACAGCATTGAAACACGGTAAGATTAAAAATGGATCTATTTAGTCCCCCCTCCCTCAGAGAGCTTCAGTCAGGAACCAATCAGAGCGTTCACTACAGTCACGTGCTTACAGCTCCTGCAAGCGTTTTTGTTCTTCAGTTGGCTTTCTTTCAGACGTCCAGACAGTCTTTCTTCTAAACTGCTTTTTCGGATTCACGGAGTCTCAAATCATGTATTTCTGGTGAAATCTGGTATCGAGTTTTTGTATGGAATACAATATTTACTCTAATACCCATACGTTGTAGAGAGACAGTGAAACATTTAAAGTTGAAAAGCAAGACTGTCGCCAAAAATGTCGCACATGCGGTGTTTTATAATTAAATTATCTCAGATGATACGTGCACCGCATAGTTAAGTCACTGTTTTAAGCAAGCCTGCTCCGAGCTGTTAGTTAAACGGAGAACACTTTTTATTTCTCATTTTCTAAAAATGGTTCTAATGTTTCTTATTAAGATATGAGTAGGTAACATATGCTCAAGGTGCTTGCATGAACATTAAAATCTTATGTTGAATACTCTGTAAGTAGACCATAAAATTAGCTAAGTTGTGTAACATTTTTAATACTTTTGCATAAACTAGAAAGAACATCTACATATAAAGCTTATTAAAATAAACTTTGTTTTCTTTGTAGCACTAAAACCAGGCATGGGAAAGAGGGGAATGCAATCGAGTGTTTATCCCCTCCACTTTTACCCCATCACTAAATGCAGCTCACCTGTCTTTTCCTGTTCTGTTTGTTTACCTATACACACACGTCTTTACAAACAAGGTAAGTTTCAAGGCGTGCAGTGACGGAACTGAATATGAACATGATGTATCGGTTTTGTGATTACGTGATTGTATTATATTACGTACATTTTCTTTTGGCACAGCAAACACAATGCTTTATTTTTACTAGGAACACAAAAATGTCGTACTTATGCTCTCATTCGGCTTTGAAGTATTTTGTTTACATTGTTATGGAACATGGTTCCACCACTGACTGGCCGGTTTTCTGAGGTAGACAGCAGTGGGGGGCGTGGCCTGGTAGCTAACCGTGTAGCCGAGTGGATGGAATTAAAGTTACGGTGATGGGGAAATGACACAATGTGTCACTTCTCCACATCTATACACTAGGTGTTCTTGAAAACCTCCAGGTTTTCCCAGATTGACTTGTCACGCGGCATCTAAGCCTAAAGCATTTTATGCTCCTATATTTATTACTCAGCAACAAAAACTTACTGTCTGTAACTAGCTGCAACCAAGTGCATGATAGTTAATTTGGGATTATTTATAATTAAAATTTTGTCGTATCTAACCTAGGATAAATAACATAAATATATTTATTACTATGTCATCATCACAATATTGTGAAATTGTAATGGGTATACAATTCATGTGAATATTTGTAGTTATAGATTTTTAATTTATATTCTCACATCTAATTACACTAAATTCCGCGTAAAATTTCAAGGTTCAATTTCAACTGCTAAATTTAAATTTCAGAAAAAAAAATTAAGTGCACTAGATGGCCCGCTAAACTTCGTGCCACCTAAAATTCATTGATTGCATCTCTTAAGTGATTATCAATATATTTCATTGAGATCGATATTAGATGCGCCGTACACAGTTTGAGTCTAATAGATGCAGCTGTCAAAAGATAAGTTCGCCACAAAGCCATATATTGAAAGTAATATTCCAGCTCGTCCTCTCCTTGGCATATTAATGAACACTAAAATGACACAGAATTGTAATTGTCATTGCATATATATATGCTTATTTATATAATTTTATCTGAGAGAATAGTGCATTCCATTTCATATCGTATTTTAGTAGGAATAATTTTGTATTTTGAACACTGTATATTTTAAAGCACTATCAGTACGCTTAAAGCCCAAAAATACAGGGCTTACAGGGCTTCTTTTGTGGGATATATGTATATCACGCATTCAGTTACTAAGAAAAGCCTCAGCCTATGGTTTATCGATGGAGCCGGCATTTCAGACTTTCAACTAAAATCCGATTTGCTAGAAGTCTTTCTTAGGACATCTAACTCTGAAACAAACCTGGAGTAACTTTGTCTTTAGTAGGTTCCTTACACTACCAAATTTCCTACTGCATTCTATAGGTAAAGCGGTTTGTGGTTTGTTACGTTGTGTTTATCGGAAAACTCGACCTCAATCTCAGTAGTAGTGACCTACTATGGTTCAAATTCTTTTATAATCAGTTCTTTAGTTAAGTTTGTTATAAGCTACAACCGCAAACATTATTCACAGCAATTCACCGTAGTAAACTCAGATGAACAAATGATTGGAACATGAAAAACTGTTCTGTGTTAGAATGAATAAAATATGTATGTCTGCTTTTAAAATTTCAAGAGTCGTAAGATGCTTATGATTAGTCTTGTAATTTTAGAGATGGTTGTATGTATTGTGATGCCGGGAGCGGCGCACAACAAAGGAAGGCCGCGGCTAAGCTATTCCACACCACCTACTAGGCCGCAAGCAAACAAAGGAGCTAAAGGTCAGGCTGCCTCGCGCGACTGTTTGTATGTGTGACCAACAACAATGAGTGCGGCTCTTAATAAAGAATTGCTGGAACCTTCGAGAGGCATTCGGCGGCCGGCGTGTTTGTGGAAGTCGAGGAAGGTCCATGTGACATCATCCCCGATATATAAAGAGGCAAAGAAACAGCAGAGGAGAGAGTTACAGTTATGAGACGGTCGGTATGTCAGTGAATGCCAGACAGCTGTGTGTGTATGTGGTGCGTCGCAAGGTGACGAAGTTTTAATGAGAGTTGAGTGATTGTATCGTCAGAGTTAGTGTATGTGAGGCAGGGAAAGTGAAGAAAGACAGTGAAAGGACTAAATCAAGCCTACGAGAAGGAAGCAGTTCTGAGTTGTAATATCACGAAAACTGCAGACTGTGTTAACATCAGTAAAAGAGAACTGTGTTTTTGTGCAAATGTTTAGAAGGAAAAAAAAAGATCTGATGTGTTGCACTCACATGACATTCTCTACTCTTGTACCAACCATTCTTACAAACTCTTATTCCTATGTTCTTCATGTTAGCTGAGATAAACATTTTCAGAAATTATCTTATTGCTTATTTCCTTGTATGTGCAAGGGGAATATCAGAATACAGTAGGCTTTGAAGGATAGTCAAATATTTTAAAGCTTTGAGATTCTGTTCTTTTTGCACGGTTAACAAAAAAAAAAAAAAAAAAAAAAAAAAAAAAAAAAAAAAAAGAACAACAATGTCGCATTTGACGAAAGTCTGCTTTCCGAAACTCACAAATAACAACGATTATCTCCGAAATGGTTCACTCTACAAAAATGTTATTTGGACATAGATTGTGTTTTAGCGAGATCCACATTTTTGTATAGTAAGACTTAGTCTATCTCTTAAACTTTACGAGTAATCCAAAAGTCATCTAGAGTAAACAGGACTACATAGGCTATAGCGAGAAAGTTCAAAATATACGTTTCTTTTGTCGTAAAAATGTCTTAAACATATGTCATTTTAATCAAAATCGTTACAGCCATTTTCAAGAAAATAAAAATTTTCGAAAAATTTTCCATGTAGGGTGGAGCAATTTTCTTCAAAAGCTTTGTGTCGCATTCTTGAAAGACATAAAGCAGACGTTTATTATATACAATTTACTACCTGGTGATTATTTTGTTTTGCACTATTTATCACCAGGTAATTCTTTTGTTAGTCAGTGTTGCCAACAGATTCTCATAAATCGCCCATGTTAACCGTATTCTTAAGAACTGTTCTTTTAATAATTAATGTATTTTCCCATTTGTTAATGTTAAATATAAAGTGAAATTATAACAAAGAGAACATCGAAATAATATAATTCCTGCTTTTCACTTTACTCAGCAGTGCTAAGTAGGTAAGTCAAATTACACTAATCGTAATGAATATATTTTAGATTACTTTTTATAGAATTTAAAATATTCTGATGGAATCTTTGCAATATACTATTTAAATTCATATTTTACTGATGAAATAGTCCAGATAAATATAATTCGAGATCTGACCTCAGATAAAGTATCTTGTGCCCCTCGAGAATTTATTGGTTAGGTCAGACATATGTTATTACTTGTGCCAATTTTAAGGAGTGATTTTTGTGGGAAATTCGGCTTCGGGTATTTGCTGTTTCAAGGACCTATCGCGTAAATATAGAAACTTGTGTTTAGTAGGTTTCCTGTGTGTACTTGGTGGTTAATGATAAAGCACAACCAGCTAGGTCAGTGCCTTCATTGCTTCCTCTCCCCTCCCTTCCCTTCCCCTCTAGGCTTGTAGGACAACGACATTTACGACATCTGGTGAATGGTTAACGTTTACCTTCACTTTGAGATGGTAACATATGAGAAGCGCTGTGACTCTACTTACCTTGAGCGCTGTGTTTATTTTGTGGAGAACTTGGCGGTTTCCATTTCACTGAGCTTGTTTAAATATTACGCTACCTCTGCACTAACCAAGAGCGGGGAGAACTTAGTGGATTCTGCAGTTTTTATGTAACTGTTTTTATAACATGTTAACTACTAATTAAGTATTTCATATATCTTGACATGCGAGACTCGTGTTCGGAAGGTCCCGGGTTGGAATCTACCCTGACCTTGTTTTCTTCTCCCAGGTCAGTACAAGAATATTGTCTTCTACCACAAATTTCTCTTAATCTGTTCTGCCTACAATTGTGTTCGATTGCAAGACCCTTTCAGTTAAGTGGAGTGGAAGTTTTTTTTTTTTACATTTCACTGTGAAGGTAACTTACAGTTTTTATCTCAAGAAGATGTGTTTTTTTTTTTTTTTTTTTTCATTGCTGACATGAAAGAAACAAAACAGAAACGTAATCCTTATGCACTTTCCATCGGTACGGCTTGAAAAAAGTAGTTTACATAAATTGGATAAATTGGACCAATGATGTCGGAGATAAATGTTGGTGTTCAATTTCACTATGCAAATATATGACATTAATTGTCCTCAACGGATTATTCTTAAGTGCTGAAAACAGATATTCTTAGCTACGGAAAAAAAAGAAACAAAAGAAAACAAACCCTTGCACAAACATATTCATGTTGAACCGGTTATTTTTATCACACAAACCACTTATACTATTCGTTTTAATTTGCTGAACTGTTGCAGTTTTGAACACAAAGAAGAATTTCTTAATAGTTTACTTTGTACATTGTCCTGTAACTTGGGGTTAGAGGATTAGGGCTACACAACCTACCTGCAAACGGTTTTGTTATTTCTGATTTTTTCAAAATTTGTTCCAACAATTTTGATTAAATTATCACGTGTTAAGATACGTGCATGACACATGTGCGCCTTAAATTTTTTGGAAACAGTCTATGGAGTCCTCTTCATTTTGAATGAATTTTATACAACGGGTAAATTATTCGAAATAAATTATTTTGTGATAATTGTCGAGACTATGCTGAGCTATTGCTGATTTTTCTGGTTGTAGTAGTGGTGTGTATATATATATATATATATATATATATGTGTGTGTGTGTGTGTTACACTCACATGACTTTCTCTACTCTTTTACTAACCATTCTCTCAAACTCTTATTCCTATATCTTCTTCGTGTTAGTTGAAGTAAACACTTGCAGAAATTACCTTATTGCTTATTTCCTTGTAGGTACAAGGGGAATATGGGAATACAGTAGACCTTAAGCAACAGTCAAATCTTTTAAAGCTTTGCAATTCCGTTCTCTTTGCACGGTTAACGTATAACAAAATGAACAACGATGTTGCATTTGACGAAAGTTTAATTTTTCGAAACTGACATAAATAACAAGCAATATCTCCGAAATGGTTCATTCTACAAGAAAATTTATTTGGACATAAATTGTGTGTTTTAGTAATATCTACATTTGTTGTGTAGTAAGATTTGGTCTATCTCTTACGGTTTACCAGTAATGAAAAAGTAATCCAGATTACATATGCTATAGCCAGAAAATTCAAAATATACATTTCAGTTGTTATAAAAATATCTTAAACCTATGGCATTTTAATTAAAATCGTTGGAGCCATTTTTGAGAAAAAGTTTAGAAATATTTTCCATGTAAAGAGTAGTTTAGGGTGGAGCAATTATCTTCAAAATCTTTGTGTTGCGTCCTTAAGATATTAAACTTAAATTCCAATTTTGGTTTTTAACCGACTTTTACACTTTTGAGTTATGCTGTCCACAGCATACATTTCCGATGAAATCTCGATATCGAATTTTTGGGTGGAATACAATACTTTCTCTACTATATGTAGTAGAGGAAGTAAAATGAGTAACAACACAGCATAGTTTCGATGTGATCACAGAATTTTATCTGATGAGCTCGCGATTTTACACCGCAGTAACCAACATTACGACAGAGTCATAAAAGAGGCAATTGAAATTAAATTAGAGCCAAATAATTATAATAGGGACAACGGTCTGCGAATGAGCACAGGTTGGCAGCACTGTTTAAAGGAAGGCTATGATTTTGAGATGGCCCCTTATTTCTTGGTAATTCTCGATGAAGGCCATTAGTTTGAGATAGTCATTTATTTATTAATTTCCTGATGATGACCATGGAGTTCAATATGGTCAAAGGCTCGAACAATTTCATAGATACTACACGATTGGTAACAGAGAAGCTGTATTTAGTTATCCATATTACTTTTCACAGCACTGACAAAAACAATTACATGATTTAAGAATGTCTATAGTAACACCCTGATTAGATTATTCAAAACCGCAAGAAATAAGCGCGTTCTAAAAGCTGTATATCTCACTGTTGCGTCCTATAGTTACAACAAAATTTGGAAACGTGTGGTGGAAGTTTATTTCGATTAACGATTCAAGAATAATAAGAATAGTGGAGTAGAGAAAATCATGTGAATGTAATCTAATCTTTTTTATTACTTTCTCTACTGGTAAGTAGGGGAAGTATTGTATTCCACCCAAAAATTCGAAGTCAAGATTTCACCGGAAATATATGTTTTGAGGCCCCCTGAATAAAAAAAAAAAAAAAAAAAAAAAAAGCATTTTTAGGAAAAGGTCCGTGTGTGTCAGTCTGTGGACAACATAACTCAAAAACAAAAAGTCGGTTAAAAACCAAAGTTGGTATTTAAGTTTAATGTCTTTCAAGGATGCGACACGAAGATTTTGAAGAAAATAGCCCCACCCTAAACTACCCTTTACATGGAACATTTTTCGAAAATTTTGATTTTCTTGAAAATGGCTCTAACGATTTTGATTAAAATGTCATATGTTTGAGATATTTTTATGACAAATGAAATGTATATCTTGAATTTTCTGGCTATAGCTCTTGTAGTCGTATTTACTCTGGACGACTTTTGCATAACTGGTAAACCGTTAGAGATAGACCAAATCATAATATAAAAAATGTAGACCTTGCTAAAATACACAATTTATGTCTCAATAAATTTTCTTGTAGGGTGGACCATTTCGAAGATATTTCTTTTTATCTGTGTGAGTTTCGGAAAACTTAAAACTTTCGTGAAATGGGTCATCGTTGTTCATTTTTTTATATGCTAAGTGTGCAAAGACAACAGAATCTCAAAACTTTAAAACATTTGACTATCGCACAAAGCCTACTATATACTAATATTCCCCTTGTACCTACAAGGAAACAGGCAATAAGATAAGTTGTACAAATGTTTATCTCAACTAACACGGAGATATAGGAATAAGAGTTTGTAAGAATGGTTAGTACAAGAGTAGAGAAAGCCATGTGAGTGCAACACATCAGATTTTTTATGCTTGGTAACCTTATTTAAATTCCTGCTGAAGGGTGAATTAAAGCAAAGATGTGTAATTTGTTTTTATCCCGTTCATTTGTTAGCAAATCACTTCCCTCTTGCAATACCCAGGACGAGACCTCGTGCTGTTGCAACCAAAGGGATCTCTCGTCTCACTCTTGTCGGAAGCTCCAGGGAGTCAACTGTTGGCGGAATTCCAGAAAGAAAGAGACTTCCTCACATGAAGGGATTTCTCATTAATTCTGTCTCGAGACAATCCCCTTCCTCCGATTTTACCGTAAAAGGCCAAGTTACGCATTCATTCTGCTGAAAATAAATTCTTTTGACTTGGGAATTTTAGTACTGGGAAATCACCTTTTCTGTGAGCTGGTTGGAATGTTTTGCACAAAAATGCTAGTCAAACAGAATTCACAGCAACATACCTTTTGATGTTAAAATATAGAGGAGTCAGAGTTCAAGACTTCAGATATTCATGAAGCTCTGATTCTTCTGAAATTAATCTGAAAATTTTACAATAGACAGGAAATTGCTTTAGAAATTAGAAGTTTTTAGCCTCAGATGTCAAAAACTGTGTAAACACACAAGTATTATAACTTGGGAACGGATTTTAGCTGTTAAAAGGTTAAAATTACTTATCTTTATGCGTTAAAAGTGAGAATATTGTGAAACCGGATACGGCACACAACAAAGGACGGTCGGACTAAGCTACTTCACAACACATCCTAGGCCGGCGAGCAAACAAAGGCGCTTAAGGTCAGGCTGCCTCATGGACTGTTTCTGCGTACGCGATTAACAACAGTAGAACCAAAAGGGGTTGAATGCGTGAATGCATGAACAGTATAATTCAATAGCAAAAGCTCTGTTAGGTAGCATACTTATAATTCCAAGTTCAGCACGGGATTTCCTCCCCCTAGACTACTCATTATGTGGAATATTCTTAGAACATTTTAATTTCATGAAAAATGGTTCTAGAAATATTGCCATATATTCTAAGATATTTTCATGTGAAATGAAATATCGATACTAGCCGAATTACCAGGTATTGCTCGTTATTTAATGGCTTATATCTACAACATTTAGTCTGAGCCCAATAGCCTTGTATTTGTTTGAAAGAGTTTGAAATATTACAAAAAGCACTGAAAGAGTTAATTACAGCTTTCCGGACTCTGTAACGACAAATGTATATACACAATAATACCAGAAAATATTATGCAATAGCATTGTTGAACAACTATAAATACCAAAATCTGTAATAATGATTGCTCGCTAATACAGCTACCACGTTATCGTATTCGGACTATTTTGTCACTATCTATAGAGAAAATCTCATTGGGAAGAAATAGCAGTTCAATATAACCTTGTATGTTCTGAGTAATCAAATACACAAGATAACTAAGAAAACAGAACACAAAAGAAATACCAAAATTGACTATACTATTAATCCATGTCGGTCTGAGTGGCTTAATTGGTGTGGCGCTGGCCTACTGATCACAGGGTCGCGGTCTCAAACCCATCCCAGATCGATAATTTTTAAGTTTTCTTATAAGTGACAGCATCACTGTTCCTTTGTTATTTTTGAGGCCGTGATGAGGCAACTAATTATTCATATGTTGGCAATTTTTGAACTACTGCGATTATCGCTGACAACGTAATAGATGGTATTGCGAGCTGTTGTAGGCATTACTTAATTTCTAAGATTGAAATTTCTAATTATAAGATAGACAGTAAAACCTCGTTTATCCGGATTAACTGGGACCAAAGGCAATACGGATATTCCGAGTTATATAGATAATAAGCACAACAGCATATTTAAATCCTTAAATAAACAGACACTCTGTTAGGTATGTTATACACAGTACATAGCATGTATTGTTTATAACAAAGAATTGATTTACAGTCTTCTGTTTTAAACACGTGTGGCGTTTGAACGAAGTACGGTCACCAAACGCTTTATTATTAATAGTTCAACTGGAGTGATGTCGGGGTGGCGCTCAAAGTAGGTACACCATAATGTTTGTTAGCTGGTGCGCAGTAACTTCTAATTCAGCAGCTATTTTCTTCAATGTTTCTCCTTTATCAATTCGGTTAATAGCATCCAAAGGTTTATCCATTGAAACCACGGCCATCTTTCGATTTCACGTCATTTTAAACTTGTGCACTGAATTACACTCCCAAACACTTTGATAAGACACAGTAGAAAGACATACAATAAACTTAATTATATAAATAAAAACTAAAACTAAACCCCTAGCGCTACAACCCAGGAAGGCCTTGGCTTGCGCCCAGCCAATGCGTCCCCCACTTCTGCACACTACAGGCGTCATTGGTGGGTTGCAGTACTGGAGGTGGGACGTGGTCAGCGTCCCGAGACCTTCCGGCCAGCTATGCGACTTTCGCGAACTGGATTTAATTATATATGCCGTTTGAAAATAATAGGAACACTGAGGAGATTGAGGGAGGTCTACTGACGGGTAGGGATCAAGGTCAACGCTTTCTTCCGGCGCTGGTGAGACATACCGCGTCAGCACCGTGTGAGACACTACTAAATCTTTCTTAAACTCAACAGGTAGTATTATACTGTACAGCACAGTACGTATACCATAATTTATTGTACAATTTATGCAGGAACCATACATTGAATCAAATTAAAACGCAAATGTAGTTACGGTCTTGCTATCATAGTTAAATGTATCATATAATGTGAAAATTAAATTTTAAAAATCTAGAAAATCTGGTCAGGATAATCTGGAGATCCGGATAAACGAGGTTTTGCTGTAATTACTTTCCTTTTGTGCCACAGGTCATCTGTGACAAGTTTGGTGAAAATTAGTGCAACAGTGTAGAAGTCTATAAGGGGAAAAAAAAAAAAAAAACAGATACACACACACTCCGACTTTTATTAAGATGGTATTAATAGCAAATTAACAGTCGGAATGTATACTTGTACTATAGTCATCATTGGCGATCTAGTTTTAAATCTGTTGAACAGTAAATAACTCATGTTGGAATATGGAGCATAAAGGTACCAATTTATGTATAATATGCGTAGTGATTCAAACATACGTACTTTTTCAAAGTTTGATAGGTTCGTTACATTAAAATAAGAAAAAAAGAGTCCATATAAACATATGTACCACAATACCTTATACTGCGTTAATTTATTAGTGAAATGTCCAAACTAATACCTTCATTATTTATCTACCCATTCATACCAGCGGTTCGTTGTGTCACAGTTAGATGGACATTTGTTGCCACGGATACTTGTTTATACTTGTCATTTGTTTACTTGTAATGAGTTAATCTTTAACTTCAATAAATCGAGAACGAAGTATTTTGGAATACATGTTTGCATGCACTTATTCCTTGTTTTAGTAAAAGGAATCCCCAATTATTTTGAATCACTTTGTGTAGCCTTATACATTTTATTGGTACTGAAGTATACAACACATTCTGACACATCCTACCAAATGACTTACACATATTGCAGTTCAGACATTTGAAGAGTATGAATCCCCATTCCGTCTACATAGTTTTATATCTATAAGGTTTTGTGACGCAGTGGCTATAGTGCAAGGTTATCGGGAGGTTGGCGCCGGACAGTCGGATCTGAACAAAAGGTAAGTGGCGCATCTCGCACGATAAGCTCTAACGCCAGAGAGCTAGTTTCTGGATGTTCCAACATCTTGAACATTCTGTAAAGTTTCTACGGCTGTATAAGCGAGTCAGTATGTCAGAGGGTAGGTCTGACAAATGAGGAAGCCTGGCGAAGGAAGTTATGACTCCGGCAAAAGGAATCTCGCGGAGCGACTGAGTAAGCGAGTTAGCTCGTCCGTTTCTGGTGCGAATAAAACCACTCTTCTCCGAGCGAGTTGTTGACGACTGCAATTACTACCTGGCAAAGTCATGAAGTGTATCGGAAAGAATGTGAAACTGCCCAGTTATTTTTCCGAGCTTATCGCATAAACATGGCTAGACGGTGTGCGTACACTCTGTTCAGATGCAATATACCTCCAGGACAGCAACGTCTCAGTCTCACATATCGGCAGGCGCGAAAGATCGTCTATTTGTGTTTTATCACTGACTACACACCAAGTTACTGATATTTCGCTCTTCTAATAAACAAGCTAAGAGCGATCGTAGCGCTCGACCACCAAGGTCAATACGCCTCAACGCTTTGTCAAGTAATAGTGCTGTTACTGTACGAGTTGACGACATCTTATGTTTGACTCCCCAGCAAGTGAATTGTCCGGAAGAAGAGGCTACGCGGAGATATTTCGCTACGCCACTACGTCACGGAAGAAAATGAAGTGAATGTGAACAGTGGAACATCATAATTGATAGCGCTGCTTCTTGAGCGATTATACAGCATTGTTCTTCCGAATCCGAACCTAAATTCGCATTGGTTACTTTAATTAAAAATAACAGCTTAACTCAAAGATTGTCCAAGCATTGTGGCTGATGAACTGGTTGTAGAAGTCGATGAGAAGATTCAAGAAAATCGCCGGTTCACAATAACAGAGCTGTCGTTTAGGTTTTTCACAAATTTCACAAAGTTTGAAACCAGTGACTACCACCTGTGTGCAACGATGAAGACCTGGCTTGCAACGCAGCACTTGGACGACCCAGAACTGGGAGAAGGTGTGACCATCTGGTTTATGACAATGGAAGTTCAAGGCTTGTTCACCGCTACAAGTTGTATATGGATTATGTTGAAAAGTAGTACTTAAGTCTCGCTTTCCAAAGAACATAACATAATCTTTCCTTATACTTTGTTTCTTTTTAATACAAAAATCTAATGGACTATCTGGATAGCCTTGATAAAAAATTGTTCCCTAAGATATCCCCTAAATAATAGGACAATAAATGTTTCGGATAACTTAAAAAGTAATTTGTATGTGTGTATTTATAACCTTGTTTTCAATTTGAGTGTTCTGTGGAGTAAAAGCTTTATACAAATAAATTTTTTTCTCAGAATCATTCATTTGTCGGAAGCCTCTGTGGCTTTAGAGCTCTCAATTGAGAAAAGGCTACGGGAGATACAAACACAGTTTCCACAAAGGATGTAATGAATTTGTGTATAATTCTGTTGCACATAAATGCTTGAATAACAAGAGCGGCAGACTGAATTGCGCTTTTGTTTATTAAAAAGGCTTTTCACAGTGTGGAATGGAATATCACAGAGTGTAAATTATAGCTGAAGGGTTGTTGAAAACATTCATGGTTTATATGAAATGTTGACATTTTGTTTAAATGTGCGGATGGGATAGCATCAAAGAATATTCATATTCATTAAAGGTAATATTCTTTTATCTTTGTTGTTTATTTATGAGTTCTAGATGCTTCTGGAGTTGAGAGGTCTCTTGAAACTCGAATACAAATTTTCAGTTGAAGCAGCATTTCCAAGAAGATTGGATAATTCTATCTCGCATTGTTGTATGCGTAGTGCACGACAGGAAAATTAGAGAGTAATAAAAACGCTGATTTTTATATATTCACATGACTTTCTCTGGCCATTAAAGTTTAATTTTATATCTAATTCATAAATACTTTTAAAACGCATATTTCTAGTTACCTCTCGTTAATTGAGACACAAGTTAGCAGAAATTATTTTATTACATATTTCTCTGCAGAATACATGAAGCTGAAGCGCTAGTCATACGCTTAAAAACAGATCGTTACGTACTAGCTTTGATATTCCGTACTTACGGTGCATCAAAAGAAACAAATATACGGTGACTTAGCATATCAATAAATGTACTCGTGTGTTAGAAATTTCCAACCAAGATCAAAACATTTTGGGGAAGGTTAGTTAAAACACTTGAATGAAAAGGATTTTGCAGGCAATATGTAGAAAATTCAATACGTACATTTCATAAACATACGCAGACCACACATCGATTTTGATAATTGTTTTCACCATAGGCAGTGGAAGTGCGGTAGAGTATTTACGGAGGGGATTCCACACTGAGCCAACTATTGAGGCTATTGCATGTCAGAACTCGAGTGGAAGGGAAGAAATGAGGGCACTTTACGGGGTTTTGGAACCCGGGCGAGTAGCTCGCGCCAGCGTGAGAGTCCATAACGTGTGCTGAAGATCCTTAATCTCGACACCAGGGTTGGCCAAGCAGCCACCGAAGTTATTTGTAATTTTATTCGCTAGCGCTGTTGTAATATATTATATTTTGACGCTATATTTAAAGCACTGCGCATTTAAATTCCCTCTGTTCTGCTAAATGATGAGTCATTTTATGTTTTCTTTTTTATTATTTTCCCATATTCAAAACATATATTATCCTCCAAAAAAGTTAGTTAAAGGTCTGAAAAGTATCCTCATTAGAAATTCTAAAAAGAGTCTTCCGGGCTAATTTGCCGTGGTCTGCTGGAGTAACTTGGTCCAGACGTTTCGTCCACTACTGCGGTGGACATCATCGGTGAAGAAGACTTCGACCACGCCACCGATGATGTCCACCGCACTAGTGGACGAAACGTCTGGACCAAGTTACTCCAGCAGACCACGGCAAATCAGCCCGGAAGACTCTTTTAGAATTTCAAACACCGGCCATGAAAGCCTACGCCTACTCATATCCTCATTAGGTTCAAAAAGTTAGTAATACAATTTTCGATTGGAATTTTGATATATGTTAGTTTATTTTTAAAAGGTAATTAGCATAATTACATATATTTTGACACTGGAATTTTGATATATGTATCTTAGTTTATTTTTAAAGGGTAATTAGGTACAATAATCACATTGTTTTTGGTATTTTCACATTTTGGGCCATTGTAAAGAAAAAATATCCACTGTATGCAAATTTCCATTGGACAATGTGTTAAAACTGTAAGAACTGGCACCTCTAGTTAAATCTGTTGGAGGAGATAGATTTTGGTTATATCTAATAACATTATGTAAGTTAATATTCTCATTGGTAAATACCCAAGAGAAACAAAGTGCTAGAAGAGGTGAAATATTTTAGCTACTCAGGATGTGATATTTCATATGAATATGATAGGAATTTGGAACAAAAGGTATATAAATTTCAAAACATATGTGGCACTATAAAACGAACATTGAAAAACAAGACAAGAGGAGATACTATATTGAAGTATTATGAAACTATGGCAGTGTCCATTATATCTTATGGAGCTGAGACCTGGCCCTTGAACAGAAATGACAAAAGAATAATTTAAACAACTGAAATGAAGTTTTTGAGGTATGCTATAGTCTCAAAGATCACATCAAGGGTGATACAATAAGAGAGCAGTTAAAAATATTTAATTTAAACGACAAAATCAGGGAGTACAAAATGAAGTGGCAAGAGCATATCTCCCGAATGCCAGAAGAAAGACTTACCAAACAGGCCTTGCAGTACAAACCAGTTGGTAGGAGAGAGGTTGGAAGACCGCGGAGACGCTGAGAAGATCCCTTCTGAGTCAAAACAGGTCTACCTGGCCTATCTTAAGTGTTGTTGATGATGAAGTTAATATTCTCAAGAAATAATTTTTGTATAGGCTTTCTAAATTGTTAGTAATATTTGTGTAAACAATTATTTACTTAAGAAAATCACTTTAATCTCTTCCATGTTCACTTAAAATAATTGTGTGGTTTTCATTCTAACGTAACAGAGCTTTTGGTGTCAATATTTTTAATAATCCTTAAGTTAGAATCTTTTGCTATATTTTCTTTGTAGGTATATTGAATTCTATTTCATCATCAGCGTGGATTAATGTGTATAAAAGAGAGAACATTGTGCCCAGTGCAGTATAAAAAATAATGAACCAATATTTGTAGATAACAACCAAGAGTGCATATTATTTATCTAGACCCGGGGTCTCCAAACTACGGCCCGCGGGCCAAATCCGGCCCGCCAGTGTCATCAATCCGGCCCGCGACTGCTAATGGTTTGTTATTATTGTTGGTTTTTTAAAGTTAACTGTGTCATGAAGCACAAATTTATTTAACTTTAATTTATCAATTAATTACAAAATAAATTCTTACAATATTATTTGAGTCAGTTACATATTGTTACAAGTCAACGCAAAGATTAACACACATATAATACAATAATAGTATTTACAATAATATTTATTTATAATATTTGGTTACAATAATTATGTTGCTGTCATAAGTTAGATTGGATAAAAAACCTTAATATTAGTTTATTTAGTCTGTTTTATTTACCTGCTAGATAAAGCTTAATGACAAGTATAATAATCAGAAAATTAAACTTAAATATTATAACTAACAGATAATTAAAATGCATTTCGTTAACATTAGTGAACATCCCACGGTTTCACCCTTGGTGGTTACGTTGGGGTAAAGAATATCGTATATGTATGTAAACCGAACTTTGGAATGTGTGTGTACATATCTCCTAAATATCACACATTATTTGTATCCTGAAGATCCCTCAGGTATGTTCGGCTCAGGGCTCGTACTTGGCGACTAGTCTAAAAAGTACAGATAATGACAGGAAAAATTGAAGCGGTCCTGGCCCTCGGATCTTTCTGGAGTAATCAATACGGCCCTAAGGCTGGAAAGTTTGGAGACCCCTGATCTAGACTATCGTTTCTCAGCCGGTGGCTCGCGACCTTAAGTGTTTGCGGGCAGCGTCTTGGGAGGTCACCTGGATTCTTTAAATTGTATGTTTATTTTCTGGAAAGTAAGTAAATTTAATTTAAGATGCCATACTATCTATTTATGACTTATTAAACTAATGTGAGGAACATTTTATTCTCTTGTAACAGCCACTTAATGTGACACTTGATACTGTTTTGTTTGAACTAATTTTGTAATGTGTGGTTCAAAATCTTGTAACACAAAATCATATCGGGAATCTTACTTCTTCAAGTTCACCACTGTTTTCCTCTATCATGTAGCACGCTGATCACATGCGCTGGCTTAACTGTGCTTCTGTTTATCGCAAGTAAATCTAACAATCACAGAGCAACTATTAATTCTATTCCAGTTTTCCTCAATATTTGAACAAACACGCTAACACCTGCACAACCTTTTACATCTCCATGTTTACTACAATCAGTATTGCCAACATAAATGTAGTATGCAGTAGAACTTTACAGCTTCCTTCCTTCCTTCAATCCTTCCTTCCTTCCATTATTGGAGACTGAGAAGGTAACTCAGAACGAAAAACGATAGATGAAATTTCAACTGTAAGGGAAAACTTTCTTATAACCGCTAACAGGGGTTATAAATCTCATGAAATGCCACTATTATTGCATCATCAACAATGAAGGACGCGCTGCTCACACTGTTGCCAGTACGGGGTGGGGTGAGGGTCTGTTAAGTTCAAGAAAAGGTTCGTCGTGTTATAAAGGTTGAGAAACCTGATCTAGATAGTAATAGACTTACTGATTTCCAAACTGTTTAGTGTACAGTTTGCTCTGTATTGTTGTATATTGATGTAAGGCATTTCTATAATGTGATAATAGATTCCTTAATGTTAATAAAGAACTACGGCACTAAAAACCAGGAGCAAGAGTTGAATGTCGTATTTTATGATTAACTACATACAAAACTTATGTATTACATTCACATTATTCCTCCATCCACTCTTCAACAAATAGTTTCTTTTTAAAAAGGCTTATTTTCTTTCTACTTCCTTAATCAAGATAAACATTTATAGAAATGATTTTATTACGTATTTATTTATAGCTACAATGGAAATATGTTACAATGCTTTAAACATTATTCAATGGATAGCTGGTGTCTATGTGGTGGCTTTGAAATGTATTTTTCTTTGCACTGTCAGAAGGAGGAGAAAAAAAAGTTAACACATTTGAAAATGTAAACTAATAACAAGGAATATGTAAGAAATTGTTAATTCCACAAAAATTTGACATAAATTGTGTTTTTAACGAGAACCACATTTTTGTGCAGATTTTGTCTATTTCTTCGGTTTACCAGATAAGCAAAATTAATTCAGAATGAAGAAGGTTTGGCCATTTCCAGAATGTTCAATATATACATTTAATTTGTAATGAAAATATCTTAAATATATGGTAATTTAATCAAAATCGTTCCGAAAACGTTTACATGTAAAGTGTAGTTTAGGAGGGGACGTGGGATTTTTTTGTTTTTGAAAATCTTCAAGTCCCATCCTTGGAATATGCTGAATTTAAATGCCAAATTTGGTATTTCACTGAATTTCAGTTTTTGTGTTGTGTTGTTCAGAGATGCATGCGGTTTTTTTAATTCAGGGAATCACAAAATGTATTTCTAGCGAAATCTCGCTGACAAATTTTTGGGTGGAATGCAATCGCTTCTCTTCTTACTTAAAGTACATGGCAGGGAAAGTAATTAACAACATTCTTTTTCTAAATGGCTATAGACTGGGCCATTTTAGTGTACGGTTTGACGGTTTGGTATCAGTTGTGTTATACATTGTTGCAAAGCATATAAACACTAAATAGAAGGAACGAGAATTAAAACTTCATCTGCTGTGATTAAGTATATAAAAGTTATTGGACTGTGTGGATAATTCTTCCACTGTCTGCATATATTTATTTACAGGATATGCTTACAGCATTTGGAAGCCTTTAGTGGAGAGGTTAAGGGAATCAGAAATATACTCTCTGATGATATTTAAACTCAAAGTTTGAGTACACTTAGAATTTTTATTTATAACTTATTAGAAATATCACAATTGTACATTGAAAATGGAAGGAATTACGATTAAAATCTTCTAGGCTACTGTAAAAAATTTAATAAACAAACCCAGCCCAGGGAAATGTAATTATGTAATTAAATTGTTTATTCGAGATTTTATAAAGCAATCTGTGCTACGAGTAGCGGTAATTATATAAAGAGACGAAATTGTTAGAGCTACCAATTACTCAGCTGATATTTATAATTAACAACCGAGAAGTTTCTTATTTCTCGAGACTAATTGCCATTCGCAAAATTTTTAAATTGTTGGTATGAAAGGGGCGAGACCTCGCATTCATAATTTCCGCCCTTAGTTTGCTATGTATTGATATCAGGGTTTGTGTTGCCATGGAGTCTCTGTGATATTAAATAGATACGGACCAAAGGAAAGGCACAATATAACCTAAAAATGATTCGACTATCATAAGCAATGCTACGAATGGCTGTCAATTTATCTAGAGAATTTGACTCACGAGTTCTATTTATTAAGACTATTTCACGAATTAAAGGGTGATATCGGCGTTCATTGACATGGCTCACAAGATTCTCGTATTGATGCTCCAATTTTTCTAAGACGTTGTCAACATTAAAAGAACTGATTGTAAAAATATTTCCTGTTGTATTCTGTGTTCTGAGGTATCCCTCTTCGATTTATTTAATCTATTTCAGGACTAGATAAGGGAGTCAGCCATATTTGACATTTGAATAGGGGCTCTATTGCGTCAAATTACGTCAGCTGTTGCGCATCTGTTAACACAGCGAGCTAGAGTCTCTAACCTCGTCATAACATAAGAAACACAGAGGAAGTAATGAAATTTAGAGGTGATAATGAAGCGTGTTAGTATTTTGCGAATGAAGCCTGTCGTTTGAAATTTGAAATTGTTATGCACAAGATTGGTTGGTTTCAACCAACTCACGTATGAGTGGACTAGTCTGAATATTTCATAAACGTAGGTACACTGTATTAATACAATGCAAAACAGGATAAATTTGCAATCTTTGTATTGTAGCCTTAAGTATTTTACTGTATTGTAGGGAATTTTGTATTAAATAGTACACCTTTTAAAATTCAAGGAATCTTATAATACTTAACCTGGTAGAGAAAATGAAATCTAGATGTTGGAATTATTACTCGGAAAATTGCGTTAATCCCCTCTAGAAATATAAAACAATATGCAAAATTAAGAAAGAAACTAAAACGGATAAATTTGATTTCTGTAAGTACCTGTTCCTGCTTATGGGCTATAGAATATTTGGAAGAGGGGAAATAAGGAAATCAGATGTTACAGTACCATTTACAGGAAATGTTTTTCCTAGTTATTAGCAGACTTAGGAATTTCCTAGCATTAAAGTTAGAGTGAAAGGAAATTTGGTCGAACTGTTACCAAACTTTAGGTAAAGTAACATAACAAACCACCCCATTATTCCTACAATCTGTGGCACTTGCAGAGGGGTTTTACTTGCCAGTTAATGACCATTGTTTGCATTTGTTGTACTCATAATGGTTTGAGTGTATACAAGTTGAAGTCAAGTGCTCAAGACTTCCTATGCATAGTTATTGGGAACAATAGAAATTACAGTTTTATGGGATAAAGAAGGAATTAACCAGGGGCAAATATAATAGTTAATTTGGAGAGGGTAGAAAGTAACTAACCTGCATAGAATTACATTTTTGGAACACTTGCACTCACATTTTAAGAGCTATTTTTACACCAAAGTACATATTTAGGTTCCGAGTCTTGATCTGGCGTATATGAATGCACCTACTGACTTCAACAGGGTGTATTTTGCAAACTTTTTGAGAAGCATTAACACGTTTTCACTCTAAAGTCTTAGAAAAAAATCTGATGCGTTGCACTCTCATGACTACTCTTGTACTAACCATTCTTACAAACTCTTATTCCTATATCTTCTTCTAGTTAGTTGAGATAAACATTTGTACAAATTATCTTATTACTTATTTCCTTGTAGGTGCAAGTGGAATGTTAGAATACAGTAGGCTTTGTGAGATAGTCAAATATGTTAAAATTTTGAGATCCCGTTCTCTTTGCACGCTTAACATAAAAAATGAACAACAATGTTCCATTTTACGGAAGTTTCAAGTTTTTCGAATTTGACACAAATAACAAGGAATATCTCCAAAATGGCTCACTCTACAAAAAAATTTATTCCGACATAAACTGTGTGTTTTAGTGAGATCTGCATTTTTTGTACAGTACGATTTTGTTTATATCTAACGGTTTACCAGTTATGTAAAAGTCGTCCAGAATAAATACGACCACAGGGGCTATAGCCAGAAAATTCAAGATATACATTTCATTTTTCATAAAAAATCTCAAGCACATGGCATTTTAATCAAAATCGTTAGAGCCATTTTCGAGAAAATCAAAATTTTCGAAAAAATTTCCATGTAAAGGGTAGTTTAGGGTGGGACTATTTTCTTCAAAATCTTCGTGTCACATTCTTCAAGGCATTAAAGTTGATATTTAACTTTGGTTTTTAACCGACTTTTCGTTTTCAAGTTATGCCGTCCACAGACACACACACATGGACCTTTTTTCTAAAAATGCTTTTTTTTTGGATTCAGGGGGTCTCAAAACATATTTCCGGTGAAATCTCGACATCAAATTTTTGGGTGGAATACAATACTTCCTCTACTTACCAGTAGAGAATGTAAAATTTGGAAGTACAAACAGTTCATAAAGTTTTCAAAGTTTTCTTGGAACACTAGCAAACTTATCGATATCTTCAACACTAGACTCATGAATATTTTGGTGAATTGAGAAGGCAAATATGTGTTTGTGTTTATGTGGAAAAAGTTTTCTCTGCAGAAGCAATGCAAACGGCAACATATTTAATATCTTGAAGAATATAGAGAACCAAAGGAGTAATATCTGTATCAAATTGCCAGTATTTGAAAAATAGCGTTTTCTTTTCTGAAGAAGCACTTCTCTCTGAGACTGATTTTAGTTAACCCTTTGGCGATTTCCTTTTCTTGTCAAATTATTAATCATAGCTGTTGTACGAGGAAAGAAGAAATTCTGTTGGGGACCAAGGCATCCTCTGCCTACTCCTAAATACACACTTGGATTTACCATACAAATCTTCTAGACCACTGTAAAACAATTTTATCAACGTGGATAAAGGAAATTAATTTTCATTCCAGATTACCAGTGAAATGTCAAATATATAACATGTTCTCTGGCTAGCTAACGGTTACATATTCTCGTGTGTAGTGAACGAGAAGTATCAAACATCCTACAAGAATTTCTCGCACATACAGCGAACTGGGTTCAAGAGGAAATACCAGCGCTGACACAGTTATAAATAACAGTTAATCTTACCACAGAAATGCTGATGTTGAGCAACCATGATGGCAGATACTTCTGTCTGGAACTGGATCGATGCCTAGTGCTGTTCTTCTGTTTGCTCCAACTCATATTTGTACACTGCTAATGTCCACGACACGGTACACCTTGAAGACAACGCGGTCGGTCGAATACCTCCGAACGTAACACTGAACTTGGAAGCTTTGCCCTGCCTTCCAGCTGAGCTGTGTGTGGAGGGGAGAATCCAGGCCATCGAGGTCCACCTGTAGGTATCCCGTCTTCTCCGCATACCTCACAGAGTGCAGCCCATTTCCTAATAGCCTTATCATCACAATATCCAGGAATTTGCTTTTATCCTTTCTGGGTTATTATTGGTTCCGGCTACAATGATTAAGACCTGGTTTCTTAGGCGTCCCCATTGCCTGTGTTATTATTACATCCTGGTTAAGTATTGTCAATTGGCATCAATACTGTATGTAGTAAGTAGTCTTTAATTTGCTTCCTCACATGGAGAAAGTTTAACAACCTGAACACAAGAAGTGATTCAGTGAGTCAAAGAAGGCTGTCCTTTAGCACCGTCTCTCTATCTCTCTCTGTATATGCATGTATTCCATATATTTTATTCAGCATCCCCATTCTTCCCTCTTTTCCACTCTTATTTTATATACCGAGCAAAAGGCACTGCTTCGACCATTCCCATTCTACATCATGAGTATAACAAATATGTGCAATACTATTATTGTCAATAAAGAACAGTTTCGCCGAAAAAAAAGGTGTCAAAATATGGAGCCATTTAGCTTCTTGACGAATTTATATAAACATTTTATTATTTTACTGTCACGCAAACACTGTGTGAACAGTGCTGTGATGCATTTCTACCTTAATTTGAATGAATTTAGACACAATTTAATGTTAACGTGACGTTGCCAAATCTCTTTTGGAAATTAAACTTTAACTCCACTTAGTAAAATGAGTGTATAGTAACCCATGTAAGAAAAGAGCTGAACGCTTACATAAATATAAGCGACTTCAGTTGACAACAATTATTGCATTTCTCTCAGGTCAGTTTGGTGAAAAAGCATCTCAACACGACGGGAGTGTTTGCATATTGCGCAAGGAAAACAAGCTAAAGCGGACCAGCATCTTTTATGCTCCTGGGAAGCCTGAGCTTACATATATGTATTGCTCTTCAACTGTGACTATTTGCACATGATTTGGGCACTTGCCTACTTACTATTAATTCAAAATATAGGTTAAGATTCGCGTGGATTCGGGAAGAAGGTACATACATGACGTCACAGGTAGAACATAAACAAAACCTTGTTTCCATTCTGTTGTTGCAACGAAAACAAAAATCAGTCGACAAACTCAACGTAAGAAGCTCCTAAACATTAAAATTTCTCTAAAAAGTAATAGGTAATTAAAGCAGATCATCCAAATCTCGCACTCCGTACGATGAACATTAAAACATGTATAAGGCATTTCAAGATCAAAGTTTATGACAGTGAGTCCTGGCTGTGTCGTATTACTTTAAGTAAATATTTTGTTGATCTTATCTCAAAAGAAAGGTGAGTTTGAAATTGCAGCGGTTCTGAAGATTTAAACAACATTTAGAAGGCATCATAAAATGCAACCATTCTTGTAATCACAATGTGCCAAAAACAGCTAGAGATGTTCGGGATAACTCCAACAATAGAATTTTCATTCAATAATGAGTGAACATTCCCTTCAACGTATTGCATTTACTTTGCATTCCTTTGCCATGGAATTATTTTGATCGTGTTTATTTAGATTAGCATAAGATAGACAGAAAAGCAAGCATTTGCAAGACTAGTTTGTAGAATAATAATGTCTAGAGTGTTTCTCCTATACAGGAGGGTACCCTTATAATTGGGCCGCTGCATCCTCCAGCCGCAGCCAAGTCCACGGCGGAGAGCAGGATGGGCATGGCGCACCTTTTCCCTAATTACTTGACCTTTTAGGGACGTTACCTTTTTATTAGGATAGCTACTCAGTTGATATCACAAGGCTGAGTGCACCGCGTACCAGAAGTTCCAGTGGGGAAACAATCTTTGCCAGTACCGAGGATCGAACATGGCTACCCAACGCCAGAGGCAGGTGCACTACCACTGCGCTAGTTTGTAGAAGATATATAAAAAACCATAGATGTACTGCATTCACATGACTGTTTACCCACTATCGCTTATTTTAAAACAGGTTCTGCAAATTATTCTTCACGTTTATCGCCAATCTTTGCAAAACACTTTCATTGCATATTTCTTGTAGGTACAAAGGTTATATAGTCTGAGAGACAGTAAAATGCTATGTGTTGTTTTTGAAAGCCCATACTGTTAAAATAAAATCACAAAAAAAAAAACCAAGGTATTCCGATATTATTGGTTTGAATTTGCGGATATTTTTGTCATTTTTATCTGCTTATTTTCACTTTACTGGTAAGTAGGGGAAGTATTGTATTCCACC
Source organism: Tenodera sinensis (assembly GCA_030765045.1). Taxonomy (NCBI): domain Eukaryota; kingdom Metazoa; phylum Arthropoda; class Insecta; order Mantodea; family Mantidae; genus Tenodera; species Tenodera sinensis. The sequence goes on from CM060971.1 coordinate 5,950,524, forward strand.
CCAAAATTCGATGTCGAGATTTCAGCGGAAATATATGTTTTGAGACCCCCTGAATAAAAAAAAAAGCATTTTTAGAAAAAGGTCCGTGTGTGTCTGTCATTCTGTGTGTTTATCAGTCTGTGGACAGCATAACTCAAAAACGAAAAGTCGGTTAAAAACCAAAGTTGGCATTTAAGTTTAATGTTTTTAAAGGATGTGACACAAAGATTTTGAAGAAAATATCCCTTCCCTAAACTACCCTTTACGTGGAAAATGTTTCGAAAATTTTTATTTTCTTGAAAATCGCTCTAACGATTTTGATTAAAATGCCATGTGTTTAAGATATTTGAATGACAAATGAAATGCATATTTTGAATTTTCTGGCTATAGCCTATGTAGTCCTGTTTACTCTGGATGACTTTTGAATAACTCGTGAACCGTAAGAGATAGACCAAAGCTTAGTATACAAAAAATGTAGATCTCACTAAATCACACAATTTATGTCCCCCAAATTTTTTTGTAGTCTGAACCATTTCGGAGATATTCCTTGTTATTTGTGTCAGTGTCGGAAAACTTAAAACTTTCGTGGAATGGAACATCGTTGTTAATTTTTTATATTTTAAGCACGTAAAGAGATCTCAAAGCTTTAAAAGATTTGACTATCGCTCAAAGCGTACTGTATTTTAATATTCCCCTTTCACTACAAGGAAAATAAGCAATAAGATGATCTATACAAATCTTTATCTCAACTAACATGAAGAAGGTATAGATATAATATAAGAGTTTGTAAGAATGTTTGGTACAAGAGTAGAGAAAGTCATGTGAGTGCAACACATCAGATTTTACTTTAAGAGTATGAATCTCTTTAAAACACAGTCTATTTCGAGTAACTTTTTGTGGGGTCAGTGATAGAGAAAGTAAGAAAGATATTTTTATAATATGCTGCATTAGTTCTATACATGTCTAGGTATTTGGCATTATAAAGCACTTCATTGTGATTGGCTTGTGTTAGTGTCCAGCCTATGCTAGAGGTCACACAAGGCACACTTTATTTAGAAGGAGAATGGATGCTGTTTCTTGAATGAGACACGAAAGCAACAATTTCTTTGCGGTAATGAAACACCCAGCATGGTACTGCACAACTAATGAGTGCCGCTTGATGCATGGGCAGACCTAATGGGTTTTCTAATTGGTTTCTGTTTCTCTTACCATCCAATTACTGTAAACGTGAATCGTGTTGGAAACAAAACTGTCGTTGTTGCTAAATTTCTTTCAAACATCACTCAGCATCATTGCAATCAAGGTACAGACATTTCATTTGCTTCGACCTTTGATATTTGGTGAAGCTACCTTCATCATAGAAGTTCGTACTTTTTTGACACAAAATTCAGTTTAAAGTAATAGAAAATTTGTTTTTCCGTAAATAGTACGTTATAAACAAAATCCTTTGTTGTGTTACAGCAGCATGACTTTCTCTAACAGTATACATCTTTACCAGCATGGGGATTTTATCCCCTCTGGGAGGTCTGGCACGGGGTGCACTCAGCCTCGTTAGTCCCGAGGGGACCAATTGAAGAGCTACTTGATGGAAAAGTAGCGGCACTGGCCGGGAGGGATCGGGACGCTGACCACGTACCACCCTGCAGTACTGCACCCTACTAATGACGCCTGTAGTGGGCCGAGGTGGGGGACGCAGCGGCTGGGCGGTAAGGTTTGACTCTTCATGGGCTGTAGTGACGGGGCTTATGTCTAACGTTCATTATGATAACTCATTTGGTACTACACAAAGAAGGATTAAATTAAATTAAATTAAATTTTACGTACCCCCTAAGAAGTCTTCGCGTAATTTCAGGTTGAATATCACTGTTAGATATTGGTTAACAAATTATTCGGGATTCTTTGTTCCAAATTTTATAATATATTTGTACATTATTACACTTTATCTATCAAATATTTTTTCATTGTACATGTTTTATCCTTTATAATTCATATTTAAAATTGTCTTATTCTACACATCTTTTACAGGAGTGTCTTTATGGCAACCCTAATATAGGACATCTGTCCAAGTAGTAAATTTTCTCTCATATTCCCCTTGCACCTACAAGAAGTCTAGCAATTATTTCTGCAAATGTTTATCTCGACTAACATGATGAAGATAGAGGAATAAGTGCTTGTAGGAATAGTACAAGAGTAGAGAAAGTCATGTGAGTGTAACACATCAGATTTTTGTATCTATTCTGCACATTACTTTCAGAGGAAGCTTAATTTTGTTTTATGAAATTAGTGGCATTATTGTTGCAATTAGGAAATATATACGTTTAATCAAAATTTGACATCAGCTGAAATCTATCAGTGAATTACAATCAACTAAATAAGTAGGATAAACAATAGAATACAAGAAATTAGAAATGGAAGAGGTCAATTCAAGAAGTGATACATACAGAATGAAGTGAGTTGAACATGGGAGGATGGAGGATAACAGACTGCCAAAAATAGCTTTCCAATATGCACCTACAGGAAAGAGATAAGGCCGAGAAGAAGATGGAAGGAGGCACTGTTAAGACGGAACAGGTAGTAGCCTAACCTATGAAATGAAGAAGAAAACAAATTAAGGATTTTTCAAGTACATTAGTGTCCTAAGATATTGTCACCGCGGTCATGAGGAGGGTTATCGACGGTAGGGGGTTGGGGATTGATACGCGCCGAGCCTGGCTTTTTACCTGTCGAGCCGATCCCCTTATCGGACAATAGCCGACCAACACAATGGCCATTGCATGCCGATATTGCGACTCGAGAAGGTTTCTTTGGGTAAGATCCAGAGGTTTCGCCTTTGACAAAGGCACTGTATAAAGGGGCTCGCTCATTCCCAGAGGACAGTTAAAGGGTGAGTCAGCCGGAGACCTTAAGTTTACGAAGTTGACCGTGCCGAATGCAGTTCAGTTGTGACAGTTGAATGGTGTTTCAATTCGACGGGTAAATTGCGTTGTTCTGAGGTCATGCAGAAGTGACTTAAAATGCAACGTTAGTGCTCCACTAATAACTTCGAAAATAAGTAAAGTGTAACTATCAGTAACTGTGGTGTTCTCATTTGTTACAATGTATTGTCATAAAATATCCAAATTGTACTTCTGTGTGTTTAATTTTTTTCCAAGGATCTCCAATATATGCGTTAAAAAAACCAGAGTTTTTGCACCTAGAGGAGAACACCCTGCAAGATTTAGCTTTGTTGCCGCTGCCCAGGATACTAAGGTCCCTATGACACCCTCTCTGGGTAGAGGTCCTCAGGTATGCGCCAGTGTCTATCCGTTCCACTGTTACGGACTTCCGCCTCTGCTCCATCTTCGCCCTCCGCCAAAGCTGCGGTCTCTCTTCACCTCATCTCTCCCTCCCAGGGGTTTGTAGCCCACAACATTCGTATCGTAAAATTACGGCCAGATGGAAGCCTCTCGTATTACTACAGATAGAACTAATATGTAGTGCAATATTTAAACATTGACGTTTTAGTCAGGTAACTTGAGGATTTTTGAGAAAGTACGAGAAACAAACATCCAGATTAAATGATAAGTCACTGCGGAAGGAATTCCTTGAAAATCTTCGTGGAAAATGCTGAACTTAAGGCCAACTTTGTTATTTAACCGAAATTTTGTTTTTGGGATATGCTGTTTAAAGTCTCTCTCTCTCTCTCTCTCTCTCTCTCTCTCTCTCTCTCTCACACACACACACACACACGCACCCAAACTTTCTTTGAAAAATGAATTTTAAGTTCGTATAGATCTTTTGGATTGTACTCGATACTTCTACATACAATAATTAGTAAAAGTAAAGTAAACCCCAGCGCAAGAGACAATAAAGGGCCAATGTTTACCACCCAGTCGCTGCATCCCCCACCTCTGCTCACTACAGGCACCATTGGTGGAGTGCAGTACTGGAGGGTGGGACGTGGTCATCGCCCCCAAGCTCTCCCGGCCAGTTATACGGTCCTCTCGACCTGGGACCACTACTTCCCCATCAAGCACCTCCTCAATAGCCGGGGGGGGGGGACTAACGAAGCTGAGTGCACCCAGCGCCAGACCTCCCTGCGGGGAAAAATCTCCATGCTCGTACCGGGAATCGAACCCGAATTCTCCGTGCCAGTGGCAAGCGTGCTAACAACTGCGAGACGGTCAACAATGATTAGTGGGTCAGGAAATTCAAGTTTTGTGCGGTTAAGCCTTACAAACTCACGTAATATGAAACCCACTTAGGTTATACTTTAAATTGAATTCATATTAAACATATTTTAAAACACCGAACAACAATAAAGCAGATCAAAGGCAATCGCCCTTGGATTGTGTAATTTTATTATGAATGCATTTAAATCGAGGCTAATTTCAGATCAACCATAATAAAATAGTGGATTCTTTTGTTTAATATAAATGTGCTTTTGAGAGTGTTTTATTCCATTCACGGTTGCGTATCAAATCTTTTAAAAGCTTGTCATTGTGCGCAAAACAACTAACTACGAATATATTAAAATGGTTAATGCCATAAAATATTATTTAACATAAATCGTATATTTTAAGGATATCTACAGTTTTATATAGGTATAGTCAGCTATTGTTTCCTCTGCTCCCCAACAGACATCTGACTCTAGGCACTGGCTTGTAAGTCCTCCGTAAAGTGAGGATAATCAGGTAAAGAATAAAAAGATTTTGTCTATTCTAAGTTTTATCATTATACAAAATTATGCAAAATTCATTAAAAATGGACATCACAGATTATACGCAGAAATTCGAAGACTCAAAATTTTATTTGTAAATGGTCTAATAATTAAAATTGTCAGAGCTATTAGAAAAAAATATGATGGCTTGCACTCACATGACTTTCTTTACTCTTGTACTAAACATTCTTAAAAACTCTTATTCCTGTTAGCTTCGTGTTAGTTGAGATAAACATTTGCAGAAATTATCTTATTACTTATTTCTTTGTAGGTGCAAGAGGAATATGGGAATGCGGTAGGCTTTGTGCGATAGTCAAGTATTTTATAACTTTCAAATTCTGTTCACTTTGCACGGTTAACATATATAAAATGAATAACGATGTTCCATTTGACAGTAGTATAAGTTCTCCAAAACTCGCACAAATAACAAGGAATATCTCCGAAATGGTTCAGTCTACAAACAATTATTTTGGCATAAATTGTGTATTTTACCTAGATCTATATTTTTTGTAGAATAAGATTTGGCCTATGTCTTACGGTTTACCAGTTATGCAAAAGTTATCCAGAGTAAACAGGACTACACACGCTATAGCCAGAAAATTCAAGATGTACATTTCATTTGTCATAAATATATCTCAAGCATATGGCATTTTAATCAAAATCGTTAGAGCTATTTTCAACAAAATCAAAATTTTAGAAAAATTCTCCATGTAAAGGGTAGTTTAGGGTGAAGCAATTTTCTTCAAAATCGCTGTCGCATCCTTGAAAGACATTGAACTTAAATGCCAACTTTGGTTTTTAACTGACTTTTCGTTTTTCAGTTATGCTGTAGACAGACTGGCACATACAGACACACAGATAGACACACAGATAGACAGAGACACACACGAACGTTTTCCTAAAATGCTTTTTTTATTTAGATGGCTTTAAAACATATTTCCGGTGAAATCTCGACGTCCAACTTTTGGGTGGGATACAATACTTCCTCTACTTTACTATACGTAGTAGAGAAAGTAAAAATAACGAACAATAATGAGTAGTATCACATCCTGGGAAGTTTCTGAACTTATATACCAGAATATTTACAGGCAGCTGTTTCATCTCCAATATAATAAAATGCCTAGATAAAACTAGCCTTCCTAGATAAAACTAGTCTTACTAGATAAAACTAGCCTTACTAGATAAAACTTGCCTTCCTAGATAAAACCAGTCTTCCTAGATAAAACAAGTCTTACTAGATAAAACTAGTCTTCCTAGATAAAACTAGCCTCCCTAGATAAAACTAGCCTTCCTAGATAAAACCAACCTTCCTAGATAAAACTAACCTTACTAGATAAAACTAGCCTTGCTAGATAAAACTAGCCTTCCTAGATAAAACTAGTCTTCCTTGATAAAACTAGCCTTACTAGATAAAACTAGTCTTCTTAGATAAAACTAGCCTTACTAGATAAAATTAGTCTTCCTAGATAAAACTAGTCTTCCTAGATAAAACTAGCCTTACTAGATAAAACTAGTCTTCCTACATAAAACTAGTCTTCCTAGATAAAACATGCCTTACTAGATAAAACAGGTCTTACTAGATAAAACTAGTCTTCCTAGATAAAACTGGCCTTCCTAGACAAAACTGGCGTTCCTAGACAAAGCTGGCGTTCCTAGACAAAACTGGCGTTCCTAGACAGAACTGGCGTTCTTAGACAAAACTGGCGTTCCTAGACAAAACTGGCCTTCCTAGGTAAAGCTGGCCTTCCTAGGTAAAACTGGCCTTCCTAGATAAAAGTGCCCTTCCTAGATAAAACTGGCCTTACTAGATAAAACTGGCCTTCCTAGTCAAAACTGGCGTTCCTAGGTAAAACTGGCCTTCCTAGATAAAACTGCCCTTCCTAGATAAAACTGGCCTTCCTAGATAAAACTGGCCTTCCTAGATAAAACTAGCCTTCCTAGATAAAACTAGTCTTCCTAGATAAAACTAGTCTTCCTAGACAAAACTAGTCTTCCTAGAAAAAACTGGCGTTCCTTGACAAAGCTGGCCTTCCTAGATACAGCTGGCGTTCCTAGACAAAACTGGCCTTCCTAAATAAAACTGGCGTAAGTAGACAAAACTGCCCTTCCTAGACAAAACTGCCCTTCCTAGACAAAACTGCCCTTCCTAGATAAAACTGGCCTTCCTAGGTAAAACTGGCCTTCCTAGATAAAACTGCCCTTCCTAGACAAAACTGGCCTTCCTAGATAAAACTGGCCTTCCTAGACAAAACTGGCTTTCCTAGACAAAACTGGCGTTCCTAGACAAAACTGGCCTTCCTAGATCAGACTGGCGTTCCTAGACAAAACTGCCCTTCCAAGAAATACTGGCCTTCCTAGACCAAGCTGTCCTTTCTAGATAAAACTGTTCTTCCTAGACAAAACTGTCCTTCCTAGTAATACTGGTCTTCCTAGACAAAACTGTCCTTCCTAGATAAAACTGGCCTTCCTAGGTAAAACTGGCCTTCCTAGATAAAACTGGCCTTCCCAGATAAAACTGGCCTTCCTAGATAAAACTGGCGTTACTAGACAAAACTGCCCTTCCTAGACAAAACTGGCCTTCCTAGACAAAACTGGCCTTCCTAGACTAAACTGGCCCTCCTAGACAAAACTGGCCTTCCTAGGTAAAACTGCCCTTCCTAGATAAAACTGCCCTTCCTAGATAAAACTGCCCTTCCCTGACAAAACTGGCCTTCCTAGATAAAACTGGCGTTCCTAGACAAAACTGGCCTTCCTAGATAAATCTGGCGTTCCTAGACAAAACTGCCCTTCCTAGACAAAAGTGGCCTTCCTAGATAAAACTGGCGTTCCTAGACAAAACTGGCGTTCCTAGACAAAACTGGCCTTCCTAGATAAATCTGGCGTTCCTAGTTAAAACTGGCCTTCCTAGATAAAACTGGCGTTACTAGACAAAACTGCCCTTCCTAGACAAAACTGGCCCTCCTAGTCAAAACTGGCCCTCCTAGACAAAACTGGCCCTCCTAGGTAAAACTGCCCTTCCTAGATAAAACTGCCCTTCCTAGACAAAACTGGCCTTCCTAGACAAAACTGGCGTTCCTAGACAAAACTGGCCTTCCTAGATAAAACTGGCTTAAGTAGGCAAAACTGCCCTTCCTAGACAAAACTGGCCTTCCTAGATAAAACTGCCCTTTCTTGATAAAACTGCCCTTCCTAGACAAAACTGGCCTTCCTAGACAAAAGTGGCGTTCCTAGACAAAACTGGCCTTCCTTGATAAAACTGGCTTAAGTAGACAAAACTGCCCTTGCTAGACAAACTGGCCTTCCTAGATAAAACTGCCCTTCCTAGATAAAACTGGCCTTCCTAGGTAAAACTGTCCTTCCTAGATAAAACTGCCCTTCCTAGACAAAACTGTCCTTCCTAGTAATACTGGTCTTCCTAGACAAAACTGTCCTTCCTAGATAAAACTGGCCTTCCTAGGTAAAACTGGCCTTCCTAGGTAAAACTGGCCTTCCTAGATAAAACTGGCCTTCCTAGATAAAACTGGCCTTCCTAGGTAAAACTGTCCTTCCTAGATAAAACTGCCCTTCCTAGACAAAACTGTCCTTCCTAGTAATACTGGTCTTCCTAGACAAAACTGTCCTTCCTAGATAAAACTGGCCTTCCTAGGTAAAACTGGCCTTCCTAGGTAAAACTGGCCTTCCTAGACAAAACTGTCGTTCCTAGACAAAACTTCCCTTCCTAGATAAAACTGGCGTTCCTAGACAAAACTTCCCTTCCTAGACAAAACTGGCCTTCCTAGACAAAACTGGCCTTCCTAGGTAAAACTGGCCTTCCTAGATAAAACTGACCTTCCTAGACAAAACTGGCCTTCCTAGATAAAACTGGTGTTACTAGACAAAACTGCCCTTCCTAGACAAAACTGGCCTTCCTAGCCAAAACTGGCCTTCCTAGAGAAAACTGGCCCTCCTAGACAAAACTGGCCCTCCTAGACAAAACTGGCCTTCCTAGGTAAAACTGCCCTTCCTAGACAAAACTGGCCTTCCTAGATAAAACTGGCGTTCCTAGACAAAACTGTCCTTCCTAGATAAATCTGGCGTTCGTAGACAAAACTGCCCTTCCTAGACCAAACTGCCCTTCCTAGGTAAAACTGGCCTTCCTAGGTAAAACTGGCCTTCCTAGATAAAACTGCCCTTCCTAGATAAAACTGCACTACCTAGACAAAACTGGCCTTCCTAGATAAAATTGGCGTTCCTAGAGAAAACTGGCCTTCCTAGATAAAACTGGCGTTCCTAGACAAAACTGCCCTTCCTAGACAAAACTGCCCTTCCTAGACAAAACTGCCCTTCCTAGACAATACTGGCGTTCCTAGACAAAACTGGCGTTCCTAGAAAAAACTGGCCTTCCTAGAAAATTCTGGCCTTCCTGGACAAAACTGGCGTTCCTAGACAAAACTGGCGTTCCTAGACAAAACTGGCGTTCCTAGACAAAACTGGCCTTCCTAGATAATACTGGCCTTCCTAGACAAAACTGGCGTTCCTAGACAAAACTGGCATTCCTAGACAAAACTGGCGTACCTAGACAAAACTGGCCTTCCTAGATAAAACTGGCGTTCCTAGACAAAACTAGACAAGAGAAAAGGGCCCTCCCTAGACCAGGGCCCTTCCTAGACAAGGGTCTCTCCTAGACTGGGGCCCTTCCTAGACAAGGGCCCTTCCACGGCAATGGCCCTTCCTATTCAAGGGCCTCTCCTAGACAAGGCTCTTGCTAGACAAGGGCCCTTCCTAGAAAAGGACCCTTCATAGACAAGGGCCCTTCCTAGACAAGGGCACTTCCTAGACAAGGGTCCTTCCTAGACAAGGGCCCTCTCTAGAGAGGGGACCGTCCTAGACCCGGGCCCTTCCTAGACTAGGGACCTTCCTAGACAAGGGCCCTTCCTAGAAAAGGGACCTTCCTAGACAAGGGCCTTTCCTAGAAAAGGGACCATCCTAGACAAGGGCCCTTCCTAGACTAGGGCCCTTCATAAACCAGGGCTCTTACCTTCCTAGAAAAGGGCCCTTACTACAAAAGGGTCCTTCTTAGACAAGGGCCCTTCCTAGACAAGGGCCTTTCCTAGACAAGGGTCCTGCCTAGAAAAGTGCCCTTCCTAGACCAGGGCCCTTTCTAGAAAAGGACCGTTCATAGACAAGAGCCCTTCTTAGACAATGGTCTTCCTAGACAAGGGTCCTCTCTACATAAGGGACCTTCCTAGACAAGGGCCCTTCGTAGACTAGGGCTCTTCCTAAACAAGGGCCCTTCCTAGAAAAGGGCCCTTCCTAGACAAGGGCCCCTACTAGACAAGGGCCCCTACTAGGCAAGGGCCCTTCCTAGACAAGGGCCCTTCCTAGAAAAGGGCCCTTCCTAGGGAAGGGCCCTTCCTAAAATGGGCCCTTCCTAGACAAGGGCCCGTCCAGGAAAGGGCTCTTCTTGTACATGCACCCTTCCTAGACAAGTGCCCTTCCTAGACAAGGGCCCTTCCTAGAATAGGGCCCTTCCTAGGCAAAGGCGCCCCCAGGCAATGGGGCCCCCCTAGACAAGGTCCCCCTCCTTGAAAAGGGCGCCTGCTATAGCAATGGGTCCTACCTTTGTCATACCTATAGGAGAAACCGACTTTTTGAACGGGGCCTTGGAGAGGTCTGCCGATGGTCTAGGAGTGTCGGCCGTGGTCCAAAACGTATAATTCCAGAGTTTGGTCGCTCTCCGTGGACCGCTTCTCACTTTTCGGTATTCTGTCTGGCCAAGCGAGTCAGGACGGGTTGATTGGTGGGGTACCTGGACTTGTAGCCTTACGTTTTGCAAGTTTTTCCAAAATTTGAACGGCTGGATAGAACTTTCTGAATTTCACAATTGTTACGTTTCTTGACACGGGGAACACGCCTGGACGGGTCCCGAGTCGCTGCGGTCCTTGGTTCGAGTTTTAGAAATTTTTGGCCATCTTTGATCGCTTCTTGCGAAGAAGCGAGAGGAGGTTTAAGGAAACTGACTGTTGGGTAGTGTAGCCCTCGGGGAGGACTACCGGAACCGGCGGTCCGAGTTCGAACTCCTGTACCGAGTCGGGAGTAAAAGTGTTATATGTGTATAGCGTGCGCTACAGCAGGCGCGGGGGGATGTTCCGCGGTGGGTGGGTAGTGCCCCTGGGGCCAAAGCTTCACCTCAAATTTGGCTGTTCTAACTCTATAAGGGCGCCGGGGAGAGCGTCCCGCACTTTTGCCCGACTTTGGAAGCTTAGATCCGGGCAGGACGTACAGGTTTAAGGAATCTGAGCACACGTGTGGAAAGCGGTGGAGGTGGACTACAACAGTTAGTGGTCCGAATTGGCGGATTTTGCGCCGTTCAAATTTTAGAAAATTTTGGCCATCTTACGAGAGGTGTGGGCGGGTCTTCCTCGGCGTGATTTCGGACGCAAAGGTGTTTCTGGATAGCCCTGGAGAAGTACTACCCAGCTGTGGTGTCCGGGTTCGAATCCCGCGCACCGTCGGAGAGTAAATAGGTTTTTTGTTTATAGCGTGCGCTACCGCAGGCGCGGGGAGCTGTCCCGCGGTGGGTGGGTAGTGCCGCTAGGGCCAAAGCTTCACCTAAAATTTGGCCGTTATACCTTGGTAGGATCGCTGGGAAATAGCGCTTAAAGATGGTTTACTTTTGGCGCCAAAACTCCCACGTGTCCGTTAAACCAAGTGTAGCGACTTTCCCGGCCAGCAGCACCTCAACAGAACGAAATTGACAATGGTCACGTGTTTTACAAAGGGCAAGACGCCCAAGTCGCTGCGGTCATCGGTTCGAATCTTGGAAATTATAGAATAATTAATTAATTAATCATAGAACATGTCAAAAGCATTTACAATTAAATGCATGCAGGTTTCAAGTTTTGCTGTTAAAGTACGAGATGAAGATAACACTTGTAGTGCATCGACACTTACATAGTTGTTGTTATTATTATTATACATGTACAAAATCATGCTTTTACAGACTGTGTCATTGCTTCAACGTTTACATTCTTGCTTGTATGAAAAAGCAGTCCAAATTTATAGCCAAGTAATACGTTCTAACATGTACATTTAGCTTATTAGTAAAACATATTCTTACTCGTGTGTCAAGTGTGTCAAATTTAAGATAAGCGAGCGACCTACCTCAAAATATTGACTGTGCACATTAATCATGGCATACCCATTTTAATTCTTACATAGGCAGTATGTAATGTGCAGAAACATTTCAATGATGTTCATATATACAGAATAATATCTATTTACATAAAGCGTGATTGTTCAAATATATAATCAATTAGTTGGCTTTTTGTAGCCTGCTGGCTGCACGTCATTATTGTGTTTTCAGCTTAATTCCCTAATTGGTGCCTATCCAACAATACAACTGATCTGACTGATTATTGATTTAAATATTCCTCTACAGAATAACAACGGAGATACTCTTTGAGGGAAGCTTTGAAAACTCTGAAATTGCCAACATTTTCCTTTACATTACTGGGGAGAGAGAGCATTAAATATTTTAATTGTTTCACAATAAACACCTTTCTGGAAGCAAGGGAGTTTGGCATTGGGACGATGTATATTTCTTTTCTGCCTAGTGTTAAACGTATTAATTTCCATGTTAGTTGTAAAGCAATTCTGCTTATTAGCATAACATTTTAAAATATATCTCAAGTAACAAAGCGGTTTTATGTCACGACCGCATTACGAAAATGGGCTCGAGAAGGGGACTCGAACCCAGTTGTGTCTACTGAACAAGCCTGTGAGAGTGCGCCGGTAGCAAAGGGAGGGAGCAAACACACACCAACTGGTTTCGAGTCGCTACGGTCCGTGGTTCACAAATTTCGATATCGAAGTTTCTCCCAGTGCACGTATTACCCCTCTCGGAGGAACAAGGTAGTAACAATGCGCTGTTTGAATCAAGTTACTACTTTCCGGAGTTGACGTCTCCTAGAATAATAATAACGCACCGCTTAGTAGGAGACAAGTACCGTGTCTAGAGTCGAAGCCGCGGCCACCCGAGGACGGGGGTAGCTACAGCGCCAAAAATATCAAAGTCCCCTCCCCGTCTTTCTGAGTGCTGAGCTGTCTTGAGTCTGTCAGAGTCGCCTAGCCAAACCGGATCCTACCCGCTCACCTATACCACAAACGCAGACGTCCGTTCCATACCACGCGGCAATTAGCCAGCTAGTGCCATCTGTGTGCCACTTGTAATACTACTTGTGCACTGCAGGGTTTCAAATTTCTGTACCAACCACAAGCCTTAGCAACGTTTTAAAACATCTCATGTGTCGTCACACTCACATGACTTTCTCTACTCACTCTTGCTTACAAACTCTTATTCATATATCCTCTTCGTGTTAATTAAAATAAACATTTCTACCAATTATCTTATTGCTTATTTCCTTGTAGGTGCAACGAGAATGTTAGAATACAGAAGGCTTTGTGCGATAGTCAAATGTTTTAGCTTTACGAGTCTGTTGTGTCTGCACATTTAACATATAAAAAATGAACAACCATGATCCATTTCACGAAAGCTTTAAGTTTTCAGAAACTCACACACATAAGAAGGAACATCTCCACAATGGTGAACCCTACAAGAAAATTTATTCCGACATAAATTGTGTACTTTAGCAAGATCTAAATTGTTTGTATACTATGATTTGGTCTATCTGTAACGGTTTACCAGTTATGCAAAAGTCGGCCAAAAACATACTTTTCTCGAATACCTTTGTCACCAAAGTGCACACATACTTTATGTCTGAATACATTTTTTGTAGAATGAACCATTTCGGAGATATTCCTTGTTATTTGTGTGAGTTTAGGAAAGAAAAGTTCAAGTGGAACACGTTATTCAGTTTGTTATATCTTAGCCGTGCAAAGAAAGCGGAATTTTTTGACTATCACTCAAAGCCTGCTGTATTCCCATATCCCCTTTATTCTAAGCACTGCATCAAGTACACGTATACAACGTGTATTGCACTGCCAAACGATGAACCTGATAAAACTGATCAAAGGCAACCACCCTCGGATTGTGTAACTTTATTATGAATGCATTAAAATCGAGGCTAATTTCAGATCAACCATAATAAAATAGTGGATTCTTTTGTTTAATATAAATGTGCTTTTGAGAGTGTTTTCATCACGCGCCTTTATTCCCTTCATGATACTTGTATATCAAATCTTTTAAAAGCTTGTCATTTTGTGCTGCCTTTCCATAATTTACATGACATAGCGAGAAATAAACGAACACAATTTCATAACTTCAAAAAGTATACCGCAAAACAACTAACTACGAATATATTAAAATGGTTAATGCCATAAAATATTATTTAACATAAATCGTATATTTTAAGGATATCTACAGTTTTATATAGGTAGATATAGTCAGCTTTTGTTTCCTCAGCTCCCCAACAGACATCTGACTCTAGGCACTGGCTTGTAAGTCCTCCGTAAAGGGAGGATAATCAGGTAAAGAATAATAAGATTTTGTCTATTCTAAGTTTTATCATTATACAAAATTATGCAAAATTCATTAAAAATGGACATCACAGATTATACGCAGAAATTCGAAGACTCAAAATTTTATTTGTAAATGGTCTAATAATTAAAATTGTCAGAGCTATTAGAAAAAAAATATGATGGGTTGCACTCACATGACTTTCTTTACTGTTGTACTAAACATTCTTATAAACTCTTATTCGTGTTAGCTTCGTGTTAGTTGAGATAAACATTTGCAGAAATTATCTTATTACTTATTTCTTTGTAGGTACAAGAGGAATATGGGAATGCAGTAGGCTTTGAGCGATAGTCAAGTGTTTTATAACTTTCAAATTCTGTTCACTTTGCACGGTTAACATATAAAAAAATGAACAACAGTGTTCCATTTGACAGTAGTATAAGTTCTCCAAAACTCGCACAAATAACAAGGAATATCTCCGAAATGGTTAAGTCTACAAGCAACTATTTTGGCATAAATTGTGTATTTTACCTAGATCTATATTTTTTGTAGAATAAGATTTGGCCTATGTCTTACGGTTTACCAGTTATGCAAAAGTTATCCAGAGTAAACAGGACTACACACGCTATAGCCAGAAAATTTGAAGATGTACATTTCATTTGTCATAAAAATATCTCAAGCATATGGCATTTTAATCAAAATCGTTAGAGCTATTTTCAACAAAATCAAAATTTTCGAAAAATTCTCCATGTAAAGGGTAGTTTAGGGTGAAGCAATTTTCTTCAAAATCGCTGTCGCATCCTTGAAAGACATTGAACTTAAGTGCCAACTTTGGTTTTTAAGTGACTTTTCGTTTTTGAGTTATGCTGTTCACAGACTGGCACATACAGGCACACATAGACACACAGACACACCCGGACGTTTTCCTAAGAGGGCTTTAAAACATATTTCCGGTGAAATCTCGACGTCGAAGTTTTGGGTGGAATAGAATACTTCGTCTACTTTACTATACGTAGTAGAGAAAGTAAAAATAACGAACATTTTTCCATGTCAAGAATATCACATCCTGGGATGTTCCTGAACTTATATACCAGAATATTTATAGGCAGCTCTTTTTATCTCTAATAGAATAAAATTGCCTTTCAACTAGACAATGTTATCGTTTGCCTTGCTCTTTCCCACCCCAACTCCCCCCCCCCCACCTCCACATACACATCTTTTTGTAAGACACACTTAGGCAGTTTGCTACGCCGCTCCTTTCTTTATCACTAACAAATACAAAAGCGAGTGGTTATTCAAGACACAGCCTATTTGCATGTCCGACAGACGATAACATATGGATCAATAAACTCAGGCTGCATGTTGGAAATATCCACTTACGTAAACCGCACAGATCGCGACGTGGGACTTAGAAATATTCTGCTCTCCTAATGTGCTCAATCAGTTTTTTCCATTGCTGCACAAAGAACTGGGTTGTAGGCCTAAGTATGAAAAACAACCCACGCCATCATGCGTTACAAGATATAGGAGTTCCCAAGTTGCTGACTTCAAGCTGAAACCGTGATCAACACATAGAACATATGCAATAGCGATCATGAGTCAATTATGGCAGGGAAAACCAGAATTTGTGATTGGTCTGCACACACCTACGTCACCGCGTGAAGTCCCGTAACCGTTCAACTTAACTTCCTTTCATCTGGCTTTAATGCTTGGAAATTCCTATGCCTGCTCATCACCATCAAATATCCTAGTTAGTACTGTACACTTCGACAGAAGCCGTTCTCTAAGTAGATGCCAAACTCAAAAACATTCATCGGACCGAAATAATGTGAATCTCAATTTCTTACTCCACAGAATCGATTCCCACTATTCCAGTTGCGGATATTCAAAAAACACCCGACTCTTCCAGCTTTGTTGTGTTTCGTAACATTGGATAATGTTGCGCTATGCTTCCGAAATATTCAATATAATGAGTTTCTGTACGGCATCGGTTGTTTCCTATTCTTGACAATGTCACATTGCATGGTTCTGTGATTTCTGTAGGCCATTAAACGTCACATTGTCCTTAGATGTAAGCAAGCACAAATGCTTGTTGAACGATTTGCCAAAGTCAGTAACTTTGTCTCCCTGGCCAAAAACATACTTTTCTCGAATACCTTTGTCAGCAAAGTGCTTGGGGACCGAGAAGAACTTTCTAGAACACATAGGATGTTCCTCTAATAGCCATATACGCACAGATGTGAATTGGTTCTTGAAATTTTGAAAAATGAGAATTTTTAGGTGTTCTCGAATATGAAATTGCCAGATTACCTCTCAAGAGCTCTTCATATTCCGACAAGCCAGCAGCTCTGGAACGTATAATTAGCCCACTTGCGTGAGTGCACAAAGCGGGCTGTAATAGACGTCTCCTCGCTGCTTGTCCTTATTCATGCTCCAGGAGTTCGCCACTGCGTTATTTGACAGATATCACCATTGAGGATTATGTGGATGATTACACGTCAGTAGAAACTGAAACAATTCCCTCAAGTGAGCTATTGTTCTCTATAATGGTATGCTTCAGATATTAATAAGAACCATTTTTTTGTACGACTGCATTCCTCTTTTATAAAACCTTTCAAAAGTGACTTGAAACTTTTAAGCGCTGTTAGCTATGTAATACTTCTGGTACAAAAGAAACAAGATTTGGTGTAAAATATTTGCAAAATAAAGAAATAACACGAACAAAAAAATTTGAGATAAACAATTTTTACTTTCTCTACTATTATAGTAATTAGGGGAAGTATTGTATTCCACCCAAAAATTTGATGTCGAGATTTCACCGGAAATGTGTGTTTGGAAGTCTCTGAATAAAAAAAAAATATTTTTAGAAAAAAAACCGCACGCAGGCTTGCCTGTCAGTCTGTAGACAGCATAACTAAACAATTCGGTCAAAAACGAAAGTTAGCAGTTAAGTTAAGCATATTTTAGGGATACGACACGAAGATTTTGAAGAAAATTCCTCCACCCTAAACGACCGTTTACGTGGAAAATGGTTCTAACGATTTTTATTAAAATGCCGTATGTTTATCAAATTTTTATGACAAATGAAATTTATATTTTAATTTTCTGGTTATAGCCCATGTAGTCCTGTTTACTCTGGATTACTTTTTCATAATTGGTAAACCGTAATATAGAGACCAAATCTTACTGTACAAAAAAATTTAGATCTTGCTAGAACACATACTTTATGTCTGAATACATTTTTTGTAGAATGAACCATTTCGGAGATATTCCTTGTTATTTGTGTGAGTTTAGGAAAGAAAAGTTCAAGTGGAACACGTTATTCAGTTTGTTATATCTTAGCCGTGCAAAGAAAGCGGAATTGCAAAGCTTTAGGTGATTTGATTATCACTCAAGGAATACTGTATTCCCATATTCCCTTGTACCTACAAGGAAATAAGCATTAAGGTATTTTCTGCAAACGTCTATCTCAACTAACAGGAAGAAGATATAGGAATAAGACTTTGTAAGAGTGGTTAGTACAAGAGTGGAGAAAGTCAAGTGAGTGCAACACATCAGATTTGTTTCTCCCTGTAGCGCCTAAAATAATATAAATAATATTATAACATTCAAATATGAATAAGTAACTTATAGACATTACACAATACCAGAAAATAAAGCTGCAACTTATATTAAATGTTTTATTCTTTGTTGGTTAGTTTTCTGTTAACCAGCCTAAGAATATTTGGGGAAATATTTCGTGCTGCCTTTATTCTAAGCACTGCATTAAGATTTTCATCAAGTACACGTATACAACGTGTATTGCACTGCCAAACGATGAACCTCCACTGCTATCCACTGCTGTGACGTAACCAGTCGCTGCTCGGTAAGCAAGCTCTTGCCGCCGTCTACTGTCCACAGCGCTGAAGTAGTATAGCTGCCAGTGCCTGCTAAAAGGAAATACATATTAAAGCAATTTCT
Organism: Tenodera sinensis; assembly: GCA_030765045.1. NCBI lineage: Eukaryota > Metazoa > Arthropoda > Insecta > Mantodea > Mantidae > Tenodera > Tenodera sinensis. The sequence continues at coordinate 5,968,619 of CM060971.1, forward strand.
ACAAAGGTTTGTCTTGATTACCTTGAAGTAAAAGAATGATTTTTAAGATTATTTAAGAATAGTGAGTAGAGAAAGATATGTGAGTGCATATATTAGTCATGTCAACAGACACTATTGGTGGCAAGAGCGCTTCGAATGCAACGGTAGCACGCTTTTCGACCTTCAGCATGCCAAGTGACTGTATCAAAAATTATAAAATCTGTTTTGTATTTTTGACACACCCCTTTCAGCAAAAGTTAACGAGGTTGAAGATGCAGCATTTCAATCGACCGTCGACTTACTGAAAAATGCAACACTCTCAGTGCAATAGAATTCTACATAGGTCTTCTTGATTCACACTTTCCAAATATTAGGTTGTCTCATAAGTAATGTCGGTTTTTTGATTCTGGTGTTTTGGAAACTGTTGGGTTTGGAATTGTTTTATTGGGCTTCTTTGGTTTGGCAATTACAAGATGCAATGGCTAGTGTTGCGTACATTGCGAGCATGAATCAGTCTTCAGTTGTTAATAAACGATCACAGAATGGAGATACCAAAGTTTGAGCTCAAAGTCTTTCTAAAGCAATACTGGAAACAAGATTATAAAGCCGCTACCGCAGCTCGAAGAATATGTGAAGTGGAAGGAGAAGGTGTGCTTAGCGATGGTTCCAACGTTGCAACATGGTTCAACGTTCCAAAGTTTAGCACGTTCTGGAAGACCTAAAATATGGAATATTGAAGATACACGCCAAGTTTTGTGAGAAAATCCTCAAGAAAGTACACTTAGGCTTTCAGAAAAACTTGGTGCATCAAAAGATACCATACATCGTCACATTAAGAGACTTGGAAAGTCATACAGAAGTTGTAGGTCTGTGCACCTCATGAACTGACACCTCAACAGGTTCAACGTATAGTGGATATGTCGTCAGCTTATCCGTAATCCCATGGATGATAGATTTGTCAGGAGAATTGTCACTTGTGATGAAAAATGGGTATATTACTAAAACCTGATGCCTCGAAACAATGGCTTGATCCCCGCCAACCTGCCAAGATCATCGTTAATAAAATCGGTTAGGTCCCAAAGTAATGTTGTCTGTCTGGTGGAATTTTGAAGGTGTGGTTCACTGGAAGTTTGTTCCAAACGGGCGGGCGATTGATGCGGATCTTTATTCTCAACAACTGGAACGAGTTCATGAAATTTTGAGACGGAGATACCCACCATTAGTTTACCGAAATAGAGGCCTATTGCAGCAGGACAATGCAGGACCCGATACTGCACGAGAAACCATGGAAAAAATTCAGGAATTGGTAGGAATCGAACTGCTACCACATCCAGCATACAGCCCTGATATCGCTCAATCCGATTATCATCTTTTTCGATCAATGGCCAATTTTCTACGTGGAAGAAATTTTGACAACATTGGTCTCACCGAATTCTTCGCATCAAAAACCAGAGACTGGTACTATCGTGGGATAATAGAATCTAATAGTCTACACTTTTGAGGATCAGTTAATTGATTATCAGAACACACTTCAAATAATTGTTTTTCTTAAAAAACGATATTACTTATGAGACAGTATTTGTATTATTAACAATGCTGCAAAAGTAATAGCTATAGTTGGCAGCACTTACATGGGCGACCAGGCATTTTCCATAATGAAATTGCTGACAAATCAGCATAGATCTGGGATTAGCGACGGTAATAGTTTACGAATATGCCTTCCCAATAACCTACATTCCAATTTTAAAGAATTTGCAGATTCACGTAGAAAGAAGAAAATGAAGTAACAACACTGCCACCACATTTATTACTGCTATCATGGAAATATTCATATAGTAAGCACAGTTTTACGACGTGGAATTCTCTTCTCATATATCACGAAAATCTCGCATATATAAAAGCTAATGCAATTATTCGACACAGTAACATTACCTTTATAGTTTAATGAAGCATATCTTTTGTTTCATACAGAAGACGAAACTTTCTCAGCTAGTTGCACTGTGTATGTAACACAGCGTTCGATTTCCAAAGTGCGTGCTCATGCACGCACACTCGTTTTAATTTAAACTACAGGGAACTCTAACAAAAGATATAAAGAACATAATTACAGCGGTTAGAAGCACCGAATAAGCTAGAGTGGGTAGGGGAGTTTCGAATTGTGCAATTACACTCTCAACAAGACAGTATAATGCTACATATATTCTGCTCTAGTGTGCAATACATATTCATTATTCCCTAAATGGTTGGAAGGGGGCTCGCTAATACTCAAGGGGAAGAAGAATCCACTCATATTTGTTAAATATAAAATCGTTAAAACGAAAGGGAGGAAAGTGCTTATCACAAAAATAGAGGTAGAAACTTACATTACCTAAAACTGCGTGTTTAATCAATATCTATATTTATATTATCATCACCGATAATATGTTTGAATAACATAACTAAATACAGATATGTATTACATTCGTCTGATTTTACTATAAAATCTATTCTTACAAAAGTGTAATTCTATACTAATTCTTGTTGGTCAATTTAAATGTTCCTTGTTATTGGCTATGAAGTTTTATTCTTTGCATCACTGTGGGAGAAAAGCCCGAAATAGGTCTTGAAAAATTATAACAATTTCAAAATTCAAATCGATAACAACAAATATATACTTGATGTTTGGGGTATAAGTGTGGATATTCTGATTAGAGTATAGCATAATGAACAATATTGCATCGATGTTTGCTTCATTTGCGACTTATGATTTTATTATTAAGATTAGTATGTTTTCAGGTCGGTTGGTATCTCTAAGTAGGCAAGGAACAGAAGGATGAAGCAGAATGGGTCAATCATGTGATAAGAATGGTGTACCGGAACCGATTCCAATGCTTTCTGCAAGGTCAAGTTCTGACTGTCTAGGCCCTTGAACGCAATCGTACGCTTTGGAGCGTAGACGGTCCACGGTGCCCGTAACAGCAGTGGCCGCTTCCTCTGCTTGGAACTGTGTTAATTCGGGCTGTACAACATGCACACCATGGACAAAGTGAAGACATTTCCACATTTTTTACACACATTAACAAGGACACACAGGAAAAAAGTGATATCATGTGTATCCAGAAGAGGTTATGCAGCACGTTTTCAAGATTCAGGATCAAGGATTCCTCAGGATAATTTATTTCGATAATATTAATCATCAAGTGTGAGCATTAGCAAAAATTTGTATCTTGCTTTCACTCGATAACATTTAAAATACAGTCGAACCACAAAACATGGCCACCTACATCTGTGGCCTGCCAAACATTCGCCGCTAAGGTCTGCTGCACTGATTGTTGCCAATCACATATTCACAAGCAGTGACGCGAGGCAGCCTTACCTAGAGTGCTTTGTATGCACGCACCGCCAAGTGGTGTGAGGTAGGTTGAAACTGAGCGTTCTTGGATGTGCACCGGCCTTGTCACAATTTTAAAATTTTGTCGTTTAAAATATCTTTTTAAATTTTTACACATCTTTTAAAATTAATAGCTCAAAAACCGTTCTGAAGGAAAAAAAATATTCAATTGCTTGTGCTTTAGGAATTTGCACGACAGATTTCAGAAGATTGAAGAAAACTGCATGTAAAACATTTTGTAAAAGCGAATGTGCCAAAAAATTATTTCCAAAAACGTGAAACTTGAAAATTTAAAGCTTCTTTATTTTAGGTTTTAAACCTACATTATACAAATAAAGGTACTGCAATATATTTATTATAAATTTCAGCGAAGCATCCTCTTAAATACAGAATTCATTGAGAAATGTATTCTATTCGTATTAAAATGTTACATCTGGAACATCTCAAGCTGGCAGACTGCGCTTGCAAAATTGGACGTTTGAGGTTCTTAATTTTTAAGAAATTAAATTTCTACACTGCATAAAGTGACACATTATTCACATTAAGGTGATATTTGAAATTTATATAAGTAACATAGTGTTAATAAGCAACATTTGTGAAAAGATGGTTTCATTGAATCACGCTTTATACGAAATATAAGAACTTTTTTCCCTCCTGTTAGTTTTCTCGAACATCCAACCATTTCAGGTTTAACTTACATAACTTCTGCACGCGATTATTTTATTTTCCTGTATGAAAGCTGAAACTTCAGTGAAGGTTGCTGAACTGTTTCTTCCATAGATTAGTTTAAACACAAGTGCCATTCGTCTGCGATGGAGAGAGTATCCGCAAAGTAAGCAAGCAAGCTCAAGAATAAAGAATCACTTCCGTGTAACCGTTTTAATTCCTTTATCACCCATAAACTTTGCCTTTCACAGACGTTGTCCGTGTTTTATCCTCAGGTCTGGTTTACTTAGTGTGGAGGAATGATTTATAAACCAGTGCCACTCCCAGTTGCTTCCTACGCCTTCTTTAACAAGCATCATTCTAATGCTTGGACATAGGTGCTCAGAATCCTTTGGGGTCACCGTCACAGTTCCGAACTTTATTGAGAGGAAACACAGGAAACAAAAATGCAGCACCCAATAAGTTTAAAGGTGCAGGTGGAGATATTTCTCCTTTGAGTCTAAAGGACCTAGTTTTCGACGGGCCCTTAAACCCCTTTCACTCACTCACTCATTCACTCACTCACTCACACACTCACTCACTCATTCACTCAACCACTCACTCAACCACTCACTCACTCAACCACTCACTCACTCACTCACTCACTCACTCACTCACTCACTCACTCACTCACTCACTCACTCACTCACTCACTCACTCACTCACTCACTCAACCACTCACTCATCCAACCACTCACTCAACCGCTCAACCACTCACTCAACCACTCACTCACTCAACCGCTCAACCACTCACTCAACCAATCACTCACCAACCACTCATGCACTCAACCGCTCAACCACTCACTCAACCAATCACTCACCCAACCACTCACTCGCTCAACCGCTCAACCAATCACCCACCCAACCACTCACGCACCCAACCACTCACTCACTCAACCGCTCAAGCACTCACTCAACCAATCACTCACTCAACCAATCACTCACCCAACCACTCACTCAACCAATCACTCACCCAACCACTCACTCACTCAACCGCTCAACCACTCACTCAACCAATCACTCACCCAACCACTCACTCACACAATCACTCACCCAACCACTCACTCATCCAACCACTCACTCATCCAACCACTCACTCAACCGCTCAACCACTCACTCAACCAATCACTCACCCAACCACTCACTCACTCAAACGCTCAACCACTCACTCAACGAATCACTCACCCAACCACTCACTCAACCAATCACTCACCCAACCACTCACTCACAAAACCGCTCAACCACTCACCCAACCACTACTCAACCAATCACTCACCCAACCACTCACTCATCCAACCGCTCACTCAACCGCTCAACCACTCACTCAACCAATCACTCACCCAACCACTCACTCACTCAACCGCTCAACCACTCACTCAACCAATCACTCACCCAACCACTCACCTAACCGCTCAACCACTCACTCAACCAATCACTCACCCAACCACTCACTCACTCACTCACTCACTCAACCGCTCAACCACTCACTCAACCAATCACTCACCCAACCACTCACTCACTCAACCGCTCAACCACTCACTCAACAAATCACTCACCCAACCACTCACTCAACCGCTCAACCACGCACTTAACCAATCACTCACCAACCACTCACTCAACCGCTCAACCACTCACTTAACCAATCACTCACCCAACCACTCACTCAACCGCTCAACCACGCACTTAACCAATCACTCACCCAACCACTTACTCACTCAACCGCTCAACCACTCACTTAACGAATCACTCACCCAACCACTCACTCACGTCCTTGTCAGGCGATTGCATAGGTGCGTTCGTTCGAAACCTAGAATGCTGATATGAACATCGGGGTCTCTCAGGACCTTAGCCACCAACGGTTAATCAAACCATTCGATTTTCCTTTGAAGCCATCAAAACTAATTGTAAATTCTTATTCCAATCTTTATTTGGTAAAGACTGCGTTTAAGCAAGTACCTGAATTGGAGGGTATAAATAATATATAGTTATATTTATACTTAATTCCTAATAAAGTTGCTCTGTTGACATTTAAAGTTAAGGATAACTATTTTATAGATTTGAGAGATGCCTGTTCAAGAATTATGTCTAACATTAAGCTGCGGAATTTCAAGTAGAGGATCAAATTCTATTTAATATTGAATAACAGTAAATCACAAGGGATAAATATTACTGCAAAGAAATATACATCGTGTATCATTGCTACAATTAACCAAAGGGATTTCAAAGCCAGCACATAGCGATATACTTTCTAAAATTCCATCTACGACTTGTCTAATTGTGTAGTGAAGATTTATCTCGATTAACAGAAGTAAACGGAAGAATAAACGTTAGAAAGAATACTTTCAGAAGAGTGATCGGGAAAAGTCATGTGAATGCAGCACTTCATAATTGTTTTATATGAGCGCAAATTTTAGGGGTGTAAGGAAACCTGGAACTGAAAAATGACCGGAAAATTATCACATTGACGATTTTAGGTTTATGCATATAAACTTCAGGCATTGAGTTGCAGTGAAATTTTTTAGACTCCAACACTTTTAAAGGTCTAGCGTAGGCTTTGAATGCCTTGTGCACTACATTTAAACGCCCATTTTCTGCTTAAATCTTTGGCAGAATTTGAACAAACTATGGGTCAAAACGGCTCAAAAACAACCAATTCCAGCGAAAAGAAATGGTTCAGCTATGATTCTAAGGAGAGAGAGAGAGAGAGAGAGCGAGACTGTAGATAAAAGAGGGAATGTGTGGCATATGCAGCAGGGCAATTTAAAACCAAACAGGTAATCTGACTCATGATCATGGTGCCTGTGGTAGACAAATTCTAATACACTATCTGCCCCATGCGCATTACATTTTTTCTTTCTCTACTGGTAAGTAGAGATGTCGAGATTTCACCGGATATATGTTTTGAGGCCCCCTGAATCCAAAAAAAGCATTTTTAAAAAAAGGTCTGTGTGTGTGTGTGTGTGTGTGTGTGTGTGTGTGTGTGTGTGTGTGTGTGTGTGTGTGAGTGTGTGTGTCTGTGGACAGCATAACTCAAAAACGAAAAGTCGGCTAAAAACCAAAGTTGATATTTAAGTTTAATGTCTTTTAAGGATGCGACACCAAGATTTTGAAGAAAATACCCTAAACACGGAAAATTTTGATTTTCTTGAAAATGGCTCTAACGATTTTGATTAAAATGTCAAATGTTTGAGATATTTTGATGACAAATGAAATCTATATTTTGAATTTTCTGGCTATAGCCCCAGTAGTCGTATTTACTCTGGACGAATTTTGCATAACTAGTAAACCGTTAGAGATAGACAAAATCTTGCAGTACAAAAAATGTAGATCTTGCTAAAATAGACAATTTATGTCCGGATAAATTTTCTTGTAGGCTGAACCATTTCGGAGATATTCCCTGTTATGTGTGTGAGTTTCGGAAAACTTAGAACTTTAGCGAAATGCAACCATATTGTTAATTTTTTATATGTTAATCGTGCAAAGAGAACGGAATCTCAAAGCTTTAAAACATTTGACTGTCGCACAAAGCCTACTGTATTCCAATATTCCCCTTGCACCTACAAGGAAATAAGCAATAGGATAATTTGTAAAAATGTTTATCTTAACTAACACGAGGAAGATATAGGAATAAGAGTTTATGAGAATGGTTAGTACAAAAGTAGAGAAAGTCATGTGAGTGCAACACTTCAGATTTTTTTGCTATACTCCTAGATTGTTTCCAGCATGTGCTGCATTTCTGTGACTTCAACTTCGTTCTTCAGTTTCAAAATCTGATAATTTGCTTAGCTTCAATATATTGAATAAAAAAAAGGTTTTAAACATATTTTCATTGTCCATCAAAGCAAAGAAATTAATTGCTTTAAAAGCAATAAGGTTTTTCTTCGTGCCAGAGCTTGATGATAGTGTTGAGTTAATAAAATAATAAAACTGTTGCGATATTTTAGTTTTTGATACGCATGGAGCATTTTGAATATTAAGGTATTTTCGCGTTGTGAATAAATTTAATAATTAAGTTCCTCATAACTATAAAGCAGATTCTGCTGAAACGTTGTGTTGTGATTTATAACATAGGCGTGCAAAGTATTGTTTTTATACCTATAATAATATAGCAATATTTTTCTAAAATACTTTCTGCAACCAAATGTGTAATTGTGCAGTGAAAGTTTATCTCGATTAACAGAATTAAACGGAAGAATAATTTTCATAAGAATAGTTTTAGAAGAGTGATGGGGGAAAGTCACGTGTTAGGGCTGTACTGGCAAGTCTTTATGTTATTACATCCTCAATTTAGACATACTTCAAGAGAAACAGAACATTTTGAAAAGTTATATATACGTGCATTTTAATAACGACTAGACTACAGATAAGTTAAAAAAATAAAGGCTGCTATGGTTTATTTACCCTGTGTTTCATTACTGGTGGAGCACAAAGTAAAATCAAAGTTCATTCCATGTTGGCTAAACTCTTAAAATATGCGCGAGAAAACAAGATAGATTTTAAATTCATTAGCACAACTGTCTAATAATTTTGAAGCCCTCTACTTCACATGCACTCATGTGCTTTATTGCTGGCATTAATATTAATATTTTAGGGGAAAGTTTTGAAGTTATTTGCTTATCGTTGTTTGTAACTCAACCTCTTTTGGCCCGTGTAGCAAGCGAAAACTAATTATGTATTTTTAAAACTCCTTTATTTGCATGCAGATTTTTCCAGTAGTAGCATTTGGCTATGGCGGTATGACTCTATGACAACTTGTGGAGGATTCACCAACTCGACCGAAAGGCGATCTTTTGTGTCTATGCCCCTGACGATGTACCTCCCGTGAGGATGGATGAGGCGAATGGATCCTAAGGGTGGCCGGAACGTTTGCACGATAGAGCAGGTGGCAGGGTCCCTAGATTTTTACACCACTCCACCCCGGCGGAGGCTGGCTCAGCTCGGTTCCCCGTCGGGCTTGTATCATTCCATGGGAGAAGGGGGCCGGAAAACAGTGGCTCACCTCCAATCCGGGGGACGAGATTTTGCCCTGTCGTGCTCCTGCCGCGACGCAGGTCGACTCTTCCTATACTGAAAGAAACCTACAGCATAAAGGGTGGTAAAATGATTTATGTAACGAAACGGGAAGGATATGGAAATCCTTACCGGCATTCCCCTGGTGACCCGGGAAACCTCCGAAAAAACTCGAGGGTCAGGAAGATCGGCCTCCCGAATGCAAGTATGAGCCATCCCGCTCAGTAGCACTTGGCTAAATGGTTCATTATCCTTATAATGTATCGTGAATAAAAAAAGAGCTAAACTTAAGATTAATAGTTTCATTTAGTCCAACTAGAGAATAGGGGATCTAAACTCACAAGATTTTCAAGGAAATATCGATTTTGAAACCCTCCTATTCTACAAGAAAGCGTGCATGTAGATATGTGAGTGAGTATATCTGTATGTGTCTGGGATGGGACAAGCCGCTATTTTCTGGTAAGCACTTAGATTTTTACGACCTAAAGAACACTAACAAATGAGTTTAAAACGGTGACTTTATGATCTTAAAATTATCAAAACAACCTAAAATAACAAAGAATTATTTACAAATTAGCTTAATTTGTTAATATACTTCCACATTTCACTAGTACTTTATCACTGAATACTGAATTAGAATTTGTGACAAACTGCTTCTACAAGTTTTTAGAATTGAAGGAATGTCTATTGTTAACTATTGCGCACTTACACTTAGATAACTTCCTTTAAACACCAATTTGTTTGTTTAAAGAAACAAATATGGGGTCTCTCCAGCTCATCGAGGGAGTACTGCTTACCTGACATTACACCAACCATCTTGCTATTACATCATATCCACTGTTCTTCTTCAACACATTTTCCAATTTAGCAAGGCCAAGTTTGCTCACTTCACCTTGCACACGATTTCACCAATTGTGTTTGATTTTCAACTTCGCGAAATACCTGTTTTTACTTTCGGCATGACGACATGCAAATACTACCTCAATCACTATCTTCAGCTCTGTGAAGACTACATTAAAATATGGTGCCACCTTCAAAACTGGCAAATATCTAGATTCACATTCACGCTTTAAGAGAACAAGTTTTATCTTAATAATAGATGTGCACCTGTTAATTGCACGAGTCCAAACGTTCAAAAATAGTGCCACATTCCAATAGATTTACAAGAATTTCTAGATTTGAGGTTCTGAAAACAAATATCAAAATAATGTAATGAAACCCGCGAAAAATAACAAGTTGAATTGTTGTTAAAATGACTTAAAATAACGTATAATCTGTAAAGTATGCCCTATCAAATAAACAGTTTAAAAATAGAGAAGAAAACCTCTGACGGGGCTGCCCCTGGGAGGAAGGGGTGAGGTGAGAGGATACGGAGAGTGGTTGGGCCTGGGAGAGACAACAGAAGAGCACAGGGTCCCTAATGCTATAGATTTGACCTCCCTGGTGGTGGCTCGTACTCCGGCCCCTCTACCCCCTTGAGGGCTCTCGGTCTCCTGAAACTCGGAGACTTCCCTCGATCAGAAGGAGGCAGATTTACACAGAGCAAGCAGCCACCATGAATGCAGAAATTCCCGCCGACGCTTATAACCCTGAAATGAGCCAGTAAATGAAAGGTAACGTGAAATGAGAAGTGAAATGGAGGTGAAATGGAGGGACAGAAAATTCGGGGGACGTGATTATCCTTCTCAGAATTCGTCTAGCTCTCGAAAAAACCTGTGGCTCGGAAGCTCGGCCACGGGAATCGAACCAATGACCTCCCGAGTAACAGTTCGAGTGCTGTCTTGCATTCAGATTAGTTTGTCTTCGCTTGCAACTTGCACACACACACACACACCACCAAACCAACCGAAACCAAGTGCCCCAAACTCCTGAACCTGTTATACCAAGAACAATTACATAGAACACAAGAAGATTTAATTGGATCACTGGACTACAAGTGTAAGTGTAAGCAGAAAGGAGAAGAACGAGGCCAAAACGACAGCCTGATGAGCAGGGCTCGGAAGTTCATGCCCTAAAAAACACTGAAATATGCATGCATATATGCTCTTAAAACTTTGAAAATATGCCAAGAAATATGCACTATTAATTGAAACGATTGATTTCCCTTTGCAGTAGACAAGGCGAGTTAGTATAAATAATAAACAAAGTTACCGTATTAGACGTTGAAGCAGAAGTGGTCCGGCTGCTAGTATTAAGTGCTAAATTGCAGTTCACAACCAACACTTTGCAAAAATGTTCATCTGTAAAACATCGTATGTTGTCTCGCAAAACACTTTTTTAACGTGAAAAACTTCTCTACACGTCACAAGATGTTATCGAGCATATTTAAATGATTTTAACTGCTTTAAAGAGAGAGTCAAGTCTCTTGGTGTGACAGATGGTTTTCTTTCGAGGATGTCTCGAGTATCACAGATCTGGTTATAACCAGAAATTTTTGAAATTACATAATTCACTTTTTGTCCTGTGCTACCAGTGAGTGAGTGTCGGGTTTAAGGGCCCGTCGACAACTTGGTCATTAGGACCCCCCTGTGCTACTAGGAACCGAACTTAGGTCACATATTGTTTTTTCAAAGACAGTGATTCATGCAAAGGAGATCCTACAGCTTCCAATGCCGTTATGGCTTTTGGTAAAAAAGAAAAATGGGCAAAATGAAACTAAGATCCTCTTTTAACCCAGTGTCTGATAGAGTATTTTGCACAGTTTCCATTGATAAGTCCAATGAATTAACAACCTCTTCGACTATTTCTATGTGCTCAGTATAATATAAAACTGCATCGACCCATGTTCCCCATCGAGTTAACACTGGTGCAGGAGGAAGCCGGATATTAGCTGCTGTTGATCTAAACAACTTAACTCTTTAGGAGATTTAACAAAAATTCTCTTTGTACTGGACACAAATCTATCTACCAGCGGGAAAGAATCACGTATTGTCTCATAAATGCGATGAAGAGCATGTGTCAAACAAGTTATATGAATTAAGTTAGGAAAAATACCTTTCAGAGTTTGTCCTGATTTTAGCACATAAGGACCTGCATCATTAACAAATAAAAGTAACCAGGTGTATTTGATTCCATATGGCCATAGTGATTTCAAAGTGTCCATCACAAACTGGGTCACAATTACATTGTCAGTGGTCGACAATTCGCACACATTAAGAAGATAAGGTGTAGTCTTTTGTTCATTATTTAAAGCACCCACAATTATATTAGCAATAGAACGGCGCTCAGAATCAGGGGTTTCATCAACAGACAACCACACTAACTGATCCACTAATTCATTTTTGTATATTTGATAATACGTTATTGTAACATAAGTCTTACGCAGTGTACTTTCTTCAGGCACATGTTGTGGAGTATACTTGGCAAGAAAGTTTTTAAATGTCGGATTATTAATTTTGAACAAAGGAATATCAGCAGCTAAAAATGCTTGACAGAAGTCATAGGAAAATTCAGTAACCCTACTTCTTAAACACTCTACTAGCTGTTTTTGAACACGTTCTTTGTTTGCGAGTTTTCTGATTAAACTCTCCTTATGTTTTGCTGTGTTTATGTGCCGACCTATTTGAAATCTTTTCTCACTCCCTACATTTTTCTCACACGCTCCACAAAACAGTGCCCTATTATCTGTAGATATTAAATCACCCGAAAACTCGTTCTGTAAATTAATTAATCTAGCACCCGAAGTTGGTTTTATTTTCGACATTTGAAGAGCTTTTTAACATTTTATACGCCTAATTTAATTGGTGGGAACCAGTTCACAACACTGTTACGTTTGAAGACAACACACAACTATTGATGGGTAGGCAAGCGTTGCTATAATCGTGCCGCTCAAAACGTTGACCTGCACTTTATCTTTGCTACTATAAACCTCTCAGATAACGCACTGATTATTTTCTACGAACATACATATAATGAAAGGATGAAACAGGGGATTCGCTGCATGACAACATGACTCAGCATTAGTTCTCGCCACCTCGCGAGTTGCATCATCATGTGCAATACTACCAACGTAAAAAATATACAGATGGAAAAAATAATAATAAAAAAAAAAAAAAAAAAAAAAAACATACAAATAATTAAAATATGCAATATAGGGGCTATAATATTGAAATCTTTGTGAGTTGTGTCATCATGTGCAATATTACCAATATGAAAAATATTATCCAGATGGAAAACAATAATAAAACACCATAGAAATCATTAAAATATGCAATATAGGGACTGTAATATTGAAATAATATGCATTTATCAAAAATCAAGAAAATATGCGGTTATATGCACTATAAAATCATGTCCAAATAACTAAAAATTCCATAATTCGTGCACATAATGTAAAACCATACATTTTTAACCCCTATGAAAAAACATGCAAATGCATGAACTTCCTAGCCCTACTGATGAGACTTGGACAGCCTACCAGAGACGAATAGCAGCGGCTGGGGAACAATAAATCGCATGAATACTATGAGATCCCATATAACTTTAAAATATCACTAATTTTCCTTATTGTTATTTAGTTTAACTTAGGTTAGTAACTTCTGCACATTCAATTGTGAACAAATTGTAATAAATAAGTTTCAATAAATCAAAATATCCGCACACTACGTCCAAATATAAGAAATTGGGTATCTGGACATAGCTGGCAGATATTATTTTATTTTTATTTATTTTACACACACACACACACACACACACACACACACACACACACACACACACAACACATACAACACATACACACAGAGAGAGAGAGAGAGAGAACAAGGAGGATAATTAGAGTGCGACATTTATAACATCCAATAAACTAAACATTACTAAAGCCTTTGGTTTCCCATTTCAAACGAACACACTCGAACGTTTCTTCTCCTAAACTCTTTCTTTTTTGATACGCTTAAAATAACACCCTGTATAGACACGATGCATTGCCTTTTCCTTTACTAACAGTTTTCATTATGTGCAAGGTGTAGATACATTTCTGGTATACCGTACAGTATCAATTGTAATTCTGTGCTAAGGGGTAGACTCCCTTCCAACTCAATCTGCTTCCGGAAAGCACTGAAAGTTCTTCAATCAGAGCTTCCTATTTGAGAAAATCACCCTATCTGTTCTGTAGGGTCTAAAATCTCCCCTTGCTCTGTCACATTTCCATTCGATCTGCATGCATATTAGCGCTTTGGGGTGCGGAAAGTCGGAGCTGTACGTGCTGTACCGCCCCCCCCCCCCTCACATAGAAATGGATTCAACTGGACACAAGCCTTTGAATGTAGCCATGTTGTGGACGTTATCCCGGCACCTTCATTAATTCGCACAGCACCTTCGAGAACTCTCATACTGAACTTCTGGAGACTCAGCATTTTCCACTCTTGATGCTTTTCGGAGGTTTTTATTTTGTCGTTGTTACACTTGTATACGTGAAATAACCCGTAGCTCATTCACTGATGAGATTATGGCCCAGATCGATGGTTTTTAAGTGAGCTTAAAAACGACAGCTCCATGTCAGTAGATTTACTGGCATGTAAAAGAACTACTGCGGGACAAAATTCCGGCACACCGGCGACGCTGATGTGATCCTGGCAATTGACAGCGTCGTTAAAGAACGAAATAATTTTTTTTTCTTCAGAAAACAGAATACAGCAGGAAATATGTTTAATATAAACTGCGTGCGCAAGCAGGAAACTCAGTGGGCCATGCTAATGGGCGATGATGTATGCCCACTTAATTTTTCTTTCAAGAGGTTAGTAATTAAAATACAGCATTTAAATAATATTTCATAGGTTATAGCATCCTTTTTATTCGTGAAATAGTCTTAATAAATGAACTTGTGATAGTAAAATGCTTTAGATAAATTCTCTCGTCACTTCGTAACCGATAATTGACATTCACTCGTGGAATTAATTACTTGTGGAAATCTTTGTATGCATGTTTTGAAGATACTACTTCTGGTATTGAACTTTATTTTCATTTTTACTTTATACTATTAACACACAACAGAGGAGGCCGTGTATGACTGTTTGATGGTTGAACATTTTGTTTAGTCTTCAGTATTTAAGAGTTTTACAGTGTGTATCATCTGTTCTTGTGCTACGAGTAGAAATAGAAGAGTTTTTGAAGGATTTCTTCGTATCCAATCCGGGTTTGACTCGGGCCGCTCGGATTTTAACAAAAACCTGCAGCAAACTAAGGTAACCTAAAAATGTCTTCTCCATTGACTAACCCAACTCAAAGTTATTCCTTAATGGCAAAGAGTGGACCGACTAAAGATCAGGCAATTGTAATTGAAGCATATGATGGTATCCCTCTTAAAGAATATATTTATGCTATTGGCAAACTCACTGATCCTTCTCAAATTCGATTTGTATCCAGAATCTCAAATAACAGAATTTGCATTTACTTAGCGAGTAAACAACTGGCTGAAACTCTATGTAACCAACATCCTAAAATTAAAGTTAACAACGTTACATTAACGTTGCGGCCACTCATAACCAAACAACGTAGAATCATACTGTCAAACGTATACCCAGTTATACCCAACTCTGTTCTTGAACATGCTTTAAGTAACTTTGGAATCAACACCACCTCTGCAATAATGCATATTCGAGCAGGATTTAACCTCCCAGGTTACTCTCACATATTGAGCTTCCGAGGTCAACTCTATGTTCAACCTGAGGATTTTGAAAAGCTTCCAGATAGTTTTGAGGTGCATCATGAGGGTACTGCATACTGGATATATGTATCTTCAGATACTCCAACGTGCTTTGTGTGCAAGATGGAGGGTCATTTGGCTAAACAATGCACTCAACAAATTACCGAACTGCCAATACCTACCACTATCGACTCTAACACTGTAGACTTTCCTCCTCTCTCACCGAGAATGGTGCCACCTGATGAGCCTCCCTTGCCTAAAGAAGGGGCCAAACCAGTCTTACAGAGCCACATATTCCGACTCCAATATTGGACCACACTGTTCCTGCTGCTTCCTCTAGCACAGCATTGCAATGTGTGAACATTCCTCCGAAACAAACTAACGACCAGCCTCTGGCACCTCACGCTTGTGCAAAACGTCCACTTTCCACTACCAGTAGTGCTGATATAGAATCGTCTGAGGGGCCTGTCAGCTATCACTCTCACCTGTCTCCAAAAGCTGAATCATCTGTAGATGATATTGTCCAAAAGCACAAATCTACCCCGCTAGCCAAAAAACCAAAACCTTCAGATGCTGTGCCATCTATCACTAAATCACTTTCGCCCATCAAACCGATGTTGGATGCTGCGCCAAGTGAATTTATTTTCACCTTTACTCAACTTTGCAGCTTCTATGAGAACGCATACGGCTCAAATGACTTCACCAAAGTAGCCCTAACCTATACTACTGATTTGCAAGGAATAGTGGAAATGCTTCGCAAGATATATCCCCATCTTACAAGCAATAGCATTAAAAATCGCACAACCAGACTGCAAAAGAAACTAATGGCATTAATAGAGAGCGGTACTGATGTACCAAAATCATCCCCTATGGATGCTGATGAGGCTGAAGGGTCTTTCTCTTCATAATGAAGTGCGAACTTACCCTACTACAATGGAATATCAATAGTTATCACTCACATCTTGAATACCTACAGCTGCTTTTGCATTCCCACAATCCTCTTATTCTTTGTTTACAAGAGACCAACTTCAATGAAAATTATGTAGCTCCTCTTAAACAATATTCTGGATATCATCGTAACCGCACAGGAGCTTGGAGAGCAAGTGGCGGTGTTGCGACTTATATTAAAGATATTTTACCACATAAAGAAATACCTCTTAATACTTCATTGGAGGCTGTAGCTGTGTCTGTTTTTTCAACAACAGAGATCTGTATTTGCAATCTTTACCTACCAAACAGCATCACTGTTGATCTATCTACGCTTTATGCACTGATTGCTCAACTGCCTAAACCATTTGTACTACTTGGTGACTTTAACAGTCACAATCCTGTATGGGGCAGTAAAAAACTTGATCAACGTGGGAAAATGTTTGAAACTTTATTACATACTTCGGATTTAACACTCCTTAATCTTCCAATGCCAACCCATTATGATATCTACCATAACAGTTACAGCTGCATTGATCTCACCATGTGTTCTTCCAGCATAGCACACTTATTCCAGTGGTCTGTCTATTCCACCCCTCAGGGTAGCGATCACTTTCCGATCACCATCTCTGCTCACCATTTTACACCTACTTCTGAATTACGGTTTCCCACTTGGAATCTTAATAAAGCAGATTGGAATCTTTATAAAGATTTACTTTTAAAAGCCTTGCAACAGCTTCCAATTCCTGACTTGTTTTCACAAATGGATATCGATGAAATTGTTTTAAAATTTTCTACCGCTCTAGTTGGGACGGCAAAACATTCTATACCTACAACAAGCACTGGCAACTACAACAGAACTGTTCCATGGTGGAATGAAAAATGCCAAGAAGCTATTAAGTTAAAACATAGGGCATACTATAAATACAAACGAAACCCTACCTTAGTCACTAAATCTGAGTTCCAGCAACTTCGAGCTGCTGCACGACGTGAAATTAAGCGAAGTAAAAGGGAATCTTGGTTGACCTACGTCTCATCCCTTACCAACAAAACTTCTCAGACTGAACTGTGACATAAACTCCAAACTATATGTGGTACACGTCGGAAACCTTCGATCAATCATCATCTTCGAAGAACACCCTCTGGCGAAGCCATCACTGAACCACAGATTATTGCAGATACTCTTGCATCTACCTTTTCTTCTGTATCCAGTGAATCCAAGGATAACCAGGCAGATTTTCTAACTCCTTGCCCCTTACAAACAACTCTTTCCTCGGCTTCCATAGATTTCAGTCAGCCCTTCAACGAAGACCTTACAATGGATGAAATGCTTGCTGAATTACATCACTGTAAGAGCAAAAGCGCTGGACCTGACAACATTCCTTATGCGCTTCTTAAAGAACTGCCGCATAGGGGGTTACAGTATTTATTGAAGGTATTCAATTACATCTGGAAAGCACAACGCTTTCCCAGTCAGTGGCGATCGTCTATTGTGATTCCTATACCTAAGCCAAACAAGGATCATTCGAATCCTAACAACTATCGCCCTATTTCACTGACATGCACCATGTGTAAACTGCTAGAGAAGATCATTAACAGAAGATTGCGATGGTTTTTGGAACACAACAAATTCTTCAACGATTTACAAAGTGGCTTCCGCCAATACAGATCTACGCTAGATACCTTGTTGATACTGGAGTCTGAAATTTGCAATGCTTTTGCCAGCCATCAGCACATGCTGACTGTGTGTCTCGACATTTCTAAAGCCTATGATACGGTGAAACGTCCTCACATCATTCTAGAACTCCTTAAGGCCAACGTCAAAGGAAATATGCTTGCATTTATTATTAACTTCCTTCAAGATCGAAGGATGTGTGTGAGAACCAATGGTGTCTTGTCACAAAGTGTTGTCCTTGATAAAGGTATACCGCAGGGCTCGGTATTGAGTGTAACACTTTTTTTAGTAGCTGTTAACTCAGTATTTTCATGTATTCAACCTCCAGTAAAGGCTGTACTGTTTGCTGATGACCTAACAATATATTGTAAAGGAAAGAATATTACTACTACACAAGAGCTACTACAATCAACACTCAACAATTTTAAAAATTGGAGCCACAACACTGGCCTTATTTTTTCTTCCCAAAAAAGTCAAGCTATTCTTTTCTCCAGATTGAAAACTCCTAGCCCAAACCCTATACTACACATTACCAACTGCCAACTCCCAGTGGTAAATACCGTCCGTATACTGGGCATGCACTTTGATCATAAGTTGACTTGGATACACCATCTTAAGCTTCTTAAAGCTGATTGTGTTCGGCGGCTTAATCTTTTAAAAGTCTTATCTGCCAAAGGGTGGGGAGCCGATCTCAGTGTTCTACTTCGCACTTACAGAATAACCATCCTCTCCAAGTTGGATTATGGTTCTATTGTTTATAACTCCGCCAAAGTATCAAGTCTTAAAATGCTGGACACTGTTCAAACCACAGCTCTAAGAATTGCACTTGGGGCATTCCATACTATTCCTACAGAGAGTCTAAAAATTGCAGCAGATGAACCACCACTTTCTTTCCGACGTAAAATGTTAAGTCTTACTTATTTTACCAAGACCTTAACCAGACCTAATTCTGGTGCAGTTGCTCATATATCACGCCAAGATAATACTCAACCCAAAGGGTTCCCTATCCAACCCTTCTCCCAAAGAATTATTACATACCTTGAAGAGTTTAATCTGACTATTCCTTCTTTCATTTCCCGTACCTTCAACATAAATGATATACCATGGAGAATAAAATTACCTGTCATCAACACCACTTTGACAAAATATGTGAAGGCTCATACCCAAAAATCTTGTTTTACCATGCTGTTCAAAGAATTGTGTGACACGTATGCCAATTTTGAGCCAATTTATACCGATGGTTCCCGGTGTGACAACAATAATGGCTGTGCGGTGGTTGCTCCTAACCACACCATGATGTATAGTCTACCAGACACTCTCGCCATTTTCTCTAGTGAACTGTTTGCTATACGTTTCGCCATGGATTATATATCAAAGAATGGAGACTTCAAATCATTCATTATATACACAGATTCCCTTAGTGCATTAATGGCTATACAACAACGATCTCCTTGCCACACCTTGGTAAGGGAGATACGTGAATTATACAGTGAGCTTATTTCATCAGGTAAACAACTAATCTTGGCATGGATACCATCTCACTGTAACATACCAGGAAATGATCTTGCTGACACTGCCGCAAAAGAAGCTACCAAGCATCCTCCAAGCTTACCAGATCTTAAGCTACCTCATGAAGACTATTTACGGCATCTTAAAAGAACTATCCTACACCGATGGAAGACAGATTGGACAACTACATCCAACAGCAAACTGCATGATATCTGTCCAATACCTAACCTGTCTACAACAATTAGAACACTAACCCGGCGAGACCAGGTGCTAATAACCCGATTATGCATTGGCCACACTGCGCTTACTCATTCCTATGTTCTGTCCCGTGAACTTCCTCCTAAATGTACTCTGTGTGATTCTACTCTTACCGTCTGCTCACTGTTTGCCCAAGATACACTCACCAGCGACTTCAGTATGGAGTTCCTGAGAACCTTCAGCTACCTTTGGGTGATCAACAATATCACAAGAAAATCATCAAGTTCATCAAAGCATGCAAAGTTAATGTTTAAATTCATTGTAAACTTCATGATATGTTTCCTCCTTTTTCTCCTCAATGTTTAGTCGGGATATGACTTTTATGTTGAAGCGACTACAAATAATAAATACATTTAAAAAAAAATTATTAACACACACTATACTTTTTATTCGGGGAGGGCCCAACAAGTGCATTTCCTTTTCCTTGTTTATCTGATTACCCTCCCCTATGAGGGACTAAGCCTGTACCTAGGGTCAGATGCTTATGGGGAGCAGACGGACCTATGGACCGGACAGAGTGAACACCTGGAAGCAGTTGGTCAGCCAGCACCAGATATGAGAGTGAGGAAGAGAATGATACAAAATGCAGGCAAAATTGATGAAAGAAATGGTGATGATGGAACAGTTGGTGGAACGAGTGGCGCCGCTCTGTCACTAGGAATACCACATGCGGGTCCCAGGGATCAAACCCGGGCCACCTTCGTGACAGATGAACGGTCTAACCGCTCGACCACGGTGCCACCACTAAAAAGTGCATTTCCTGTGAGTTTTATATATCGACTTCCATGTGGAATACAACATTTGCTGTTAAGTGAATGACAGAGGTAGTAAAGATCGAATAAAATGTTGTTCATTGTTAGAATTTATCATAAATATTATCTCTTCCAGAAAATAGAATAATGTTTTTTTAAAACCCAAAACAGAACAATTGGTCCTGTAGAAGCGTTTGTTTTCATGACACTTTAGGCAGCGGTATGTAACGGAATAGATGCACTAAAAACGTCAACAACAGAGATTACTTACGCAGGCCAGAATTACATGAAAGGTATATTTTGGTACAAGCTGGAGCCGGTCCATAGATCATCCTGTCATGTCACTGGCAGCCATTATGTCACCAAGCCCGTAACAAGGTAACCGTGAAACCTATAGCGGGATCATCGACTGGTTACACATTGTGCAAGATGATGTAGGTAATGCCAAAACCTATTATCCAAACCATTAACTTTTAAAATAAACTGCTAAAGCGACCTCTTTAATAATGAGATCCGCGACACACGTGGAGAAGTTTTATATTAACTGACTGTGAAAAATGTTCTACAAACTAATATTAGATTATATAAAAACGCATCTTCTCAACGTTATTCGGATGATGCGGATAAGACAGTGTATGATCTACCAAAAGGATAGTAATGTGTTACAGTTATGGTATTGGTACTTAAATTTGCTGGATTATATCAACCACAAACTAAAAATCTGATGTGTTGCACTCACATGACTTTCTCTACTCTTGTACTAACCATTCTTACAAACTCTTATATTATACCTATATCTTCTTCGTGTTAGTTAAAATAAACATTTTTACAAATTATCTTGATTGGTTATTTCCTTGTAGGTACAAGGGGAATATTAGAATACAGTAAGCTTTGTGCGATAGTAAAATCTTTTAAAGCTTTGAAATTCTGTTCTCTTTGCACACGTAACATATAAAAAAATGAACAACGATGACCCATTTCACGAAAGTTCTGTTTTCCAAGACTCATACACATAACAAGGAATATCTCCGAAATGGTTCACCCTAAAAGACAATTTATTGAGACATAAATTGTGTATTTTAGCAACATCTACATATTTTGTATAGTATCATTTGGTCTATCTCTAACGGTTTACCAGTTATGCAAAAGTCGTCCAGAGTAAATACGACTACAGGGGCTATAGCCAGAAAATTCAAGATACAAATTTAATTTGTCATCAAAATATCTCAAACATATGACATTTTAATGAAAATCGTTAGAGCCATTTACAAGAAAATCAAAATTTTCGAAAAAGTTTCCATGTAAAAGGTAGTTTAGCGTGGGGCTATTTTCTTCAAAATCTTCGTGTCGCATCGTTGAAAGACATTAAGCTTAAATACCAACTTTGGTTTTTAACCGACTTTTCATTTTTGAGTTATGCTGTCCACAGACTGACAGACTGACACAGACACACATACGGACCTTTTTCTAAAAATGCTTTTTTTTTTATTCAGAGGGCCTCAAAACATATATTTCCGGTGAAATCTCGACATCGAATTTTTGGCTGGAATACAATACTTCCCCTACTTACCAGTAGAGAAAGAAAAATGAGTGAGAAAATCGTAAGAAAATTTTGAACTTTAAACTTTTACTCGAATGTAGTTATTTAAGTCAAATATTTAATTTTATGTAACACTAGCTGAACTATCCGGCGTTGTTTCTTACTTAATACAATATTTATAATTTCTTAAAATAACCACAAGTATTTATTACTCTTCAGAATAATAGTTTACATTTTAAATATTGTGACGCCGAACGATCGGCACACATCAAAGAAAGGCTTGGGGTCAAACTGACCCAGGCTACATCGCGCGGTTTCCGTGCAGTAGCAAGCGTCAAGCGACTACCCCACACCATTCATGCGAACAAACATGCGACAACTATCAGTGCCACATTACAAAGCATTTGTTAAAACCTTCGAGAATCTTCTAGCTGCCGGCAAGTTCGAGAAAAGGTGAAATTTAAGAAAAACCTGGTGACGTTATCACCGGTATAAAGCTTGCGGAGCGTTCCAGTGTCAGTCAGTCAGTCAGCCAGCCAGCCAGCCAGCCAGCCAGCCAGGCAGGCAGGCAGGCAGGCAGGCAGCCAGCCAGCCAGCCAGGCAGGCAGGCAGGCAGCCAGCCAGCCAGCCAGCCAGGCAGGCAGGCAGGCAGCCAGCCAGGCAGGCAGGCAGGCAGGCAGGCAGGCAGGCAGCCAGCCAGGCAGGCAGGCAGGCAGCCAGCCAGCCAGCCAGCCAGCCAGCCAGCCAGCCAGCCAGCCAGCCAGCCAGCCAGCCAGCCAGCCAGCCAGCCAGCCAGCCACCCAGCCAGCCACCCACCCAGCCAGCCAGCCAGCCAGCCAGCCAGCCAGCCAGCCAGCCAGCCAGCCAGCCAGGCAGGCAGCCAGCCAGGCAGGCAGGCAGCCAGCCAGCCAGGCAGGCAGCCAGCCAGCCAGGCAGGCAGGCAGGCAGGCAGGCAGGCAGGCAGCCAGCCAGCCAGCCAGCCAGCCAGCCAGCCAGCCAGCCAGCCAGCCAGCTTTTAGTTCCAGTGTGTTTGTGTCAGCTGCAAGTGTAATGCGTGTTGAGTGATCGTATCATCAGAGTTAGTTTTTGTGAAACAAAGAGAGAACTGAAAGGCAGAAAATTGTGTATTAAGGTTACAAGAAAACAACAGCTTTGAGTTGTAATATCACAAAGGGCTGTAGAGTGTATCAGCGCCAGTAAAAGGGAACTGTGAATTGGTGCAAAAATTTTGGAGGAGAATATAGTGACAGAAAAAAATCCGATCTGTTGCACTCACATCACTTCCTCTACTCTTGTACTAACGATTCTTACAAACTCTTACACCTATATCTTCTTCGTGTTAGTTAAGATAAACATTTGTACAACTTATCTTATTGCTTATTTCCTTGCAGGTGCAAGGGGAATATTAGAGTACAGCTTTGATATTCTGTTGTCATTGCACACTTAACACATAAAAAAATGAACAACGATGATCCATTTCACGAAAGTTCTAAGTTTTCCGAAACTCACACACATAACAAGGAATATCTCCGTAATAATTCACCATAGAAGAAAATTTATTCAGACATAAATTGTATATTTTAGCAAGGTCTACATTTTTTGTATAGTATGTTTGGTCTATCTCTAACGGTTTACCAGCTATGCAAAAGTCGCCCAGAGTAAATACGGCTACAGGGGCTATAGGCAAAAAATTCAAGATATACATTTAATTGATCATAAAAATATCTGAAACCTATGATATTTTTATCAAAATCGTTAGCGCCATTTTCAAGAAAATCAAGATATTCGAAAAAGTTTCCATGTAAAGGGTAGTTTATTATGGGGCTATTTTCTTCAAAATCTTCATGTCGCATCCTTTAAAAACACTAAACTTAAATACTAACTTTGGTTTTCAACCTACTTTTCGTTTTTGAGTAATGCTGTCCACAGACTGATACACACACACACACGCGCGCGCGCGCGCGTACCTTTTTGTAAACATGCTTTTTTTATTCAGTGGGTCTCAAAACGTATATTTCAGGTGAAATTTCGACAGCGAATTTTTGGATGGAATACAATACTTCCCCTACTCACAGTAGAGAAAGTATGAAAGATAACCCCGCCTAATTTTGAGTATGGGTTTAAAAAGTTATTGCTTTATCAACTTTAAGCCAACTAGGTTTAATAATGAGGAGTTTATGAACACACCTGTTTTCTAAATACTTTTTATTCAGGGAGTGTAGTTCCGCGAAAAGCTTGGTATCCAATTTTTGGGTGGAATACACTAGTTCTTCTGCTTAGTAATAAACTCACGCAAAGTCACACAAATCGAATGTTGCGCAGAGTGAAATTACCTAATAATTTACTAAAACCAAGCACATATATTCTTGTCATAATTTCCAACTAATTGTGCCAAAAACGAAAAATCAGCCGTTGGAGATGTACGAAAATTCCTCTGCATTCATGAAGTACCCTTTCAAAATTACCACATTTCTGTATAGTATTCATGGTATAAATGGCGAGAGAATAATTAATCACACTACTAAAGAAACATATAATGCAAATAGGTTTTGTGAAAATTGTGTAACTCTTTTATATTGTACTGGCTCTGCGGGGATGTAATTTCTCATTCATGCAATAGATTGAGCCACAACGCACATGTTTCGTTTCATTAGAAGCAATTCATGAAATGTCCCATGACAGATTTATTAGTAATAACGCTTGCCTCCCCAATCCCATGAAATAGCACCATGTGATTTGTCTCCCAGGGGAGTTTCAAAGGATAGGGTGTGAGCACGTTAAAGGCTTTCAGAACGACATTTTTATACTTGTTTTATTTATTTACTCTTTAGCCGTATGGGTCTAATCGCATCACACTGGTTTCAGATCATCTGGAACTTTTTGTATCATCGTTTTGCAATCATGGTTGAAGTATTTTTTATATGTTCCAAATAGTTTAAATATCCAAAATTGGATGCAATGTGAAGAGAAACCTTACAATAATTTTTTATTTCCTTCACACAAAATGTTTGCAGAACAAGGCTGGAAAATTGAAAGCCATGTTCGGAATTTGAACTACAGAACGTTTGGTTCCGTCCTTTAAGGGGATAGTGCAGTGATATTCAATCATTAATGTCCTCTATATGGATCAACCATACAAAGTTGCTGTTGAAGTCTTAAAACAACAATTTTTTCATATCAAATGCACATATTTTCTATTTTACAATATTGATTTATATTGTTAATTTCGTTATTCAAAATGGCGGCCGTTTTCTATGCTAAAAGAATTTTTATGCCTAATATATTGAATGTTTCTAAAGATATTTCACCAGCACTAGTCTTCTATTTGCGTACATAATAGTATAAATTTATTTTCACATTAGCAAGGCAATTTTTCTTGATCATTTAATCATAAATTATTTTATAAAAAAGTATCAAACAGAGGAGCACAACTCTGATCACTTCTCTAGATTATGTATGCAGTAATATGCACAAGAAATTTCACTTAAATTGTTTCGGTAGTTTTGAATTGTGAAGGGTAAGGTTTAGAAAAAACGTACTTATTGGGAAATGAGCTTTAAAACTTGATATTAAGTGTTAAAATGTGGTGAAGCATCCTGCCTTTTAAATCATTACTTTGAAATAATACAGATATTTAAATATTTGGTACACCTAAGAACATTTACATTTAAAAATTGATTCCTTGAAAATTTTAAGGTATATTTACGTATAAATCAGAAATTGCACGTGTACTCTCGGCTCGATTCAAGACGAGTGTGTGTTGCGTTACATTTGTTTTTGCGTGAGCAACACGAAGGAAGCGATTTCCATTGGCTAACTTTAGAGCATGTCATGGTAAGATAGGAATCAGCCCGCGGAATCACTATGGCTTCGTACAAACAAGAATTGTAACCTTAACACTCATTTAAATCTGCCTAGGCTTCCATTCTTGAGACTTTAATCTATTCAGCTTTATTACGTCTTCCCCTTAACTACTGACTAGAATCTCCTTTTGTTTCTTTCTATTATCAAATATATATTGACATTATAATTTCGGTTTCACCAGAGAAAGTAAAAATGCATATAGTTCCTCCAGAGGTGCAGTTATTTCGTTTAAAATAAATTACGATAGCTCTCGTAAAAGGAAAAATATCCATAATTAATGGCATTATCACCTGGAACTGTCGAAATCTGGGCATGCGCGTTATCTTGTAATTGGAACTTGCAAATTTCGTGTCAGAAAGGACACGAAATGACTAATGATGAATAGCTGGAATTTGTTTTAGTGTAATATAGGCCTATTAGGACGTAAAGGAATATAGATTGTCAGCTTGTACAACTAAAATATTGGTAGTTGGATAATGACATCCATTAACAGCCGAAATAGAAGGAATAAAAAGTTCCTTATTTCAGAAGTTCATAATTTTGCTGGTTTAGCGGAAATTGGTATGCAATCCAGGTCAGTACGTTGGTTTATTACATATATACTTCTCTCACGTTTATCTTTAAGGCCAGGTTATGATTTTGACCATCATACATAAATATTTAATATATATTTTGATGACGCTATAAACCATATATTCACTCTAGACACTTTTTAACCTCACTTTACTTTCTTTTATGGTTTTGGTTCCTTGAGTCAGTATACGAGGGTCACTACGGACGTTTTGAGATGTGAGAAAATGAAAGTTGAATGGGATAGCCCCATTCTTTGTGAGTAACCTGGTATGAGGTAAGTGACTCTCCCACTTCAGGAATTCCAGCAGTGCAAGGATGATAACCCGCGGCGTGCAGGTAACCAAGAGCTTGTAATACAGCATTTTCGCTCTTTCCAGGCATGCAATTTTTTAACATCGGGACCCATGGGGCCAGGTCGGGACCGTATGGTGGATGAATCATAAGTTTAACCTCTGTAGACTCCAGGAAGTGAACGGTAATATTGGCCGTATGTGCGGACGCGATGTCGTGATGAAGAAGGAACCCTCGGGCCCGTGCGTGGCTGAAGTTCTTGAAGCTTAGCAAAAACTTTGGCAAGAAAACTGTGGTGTACCAATTAACGGCACCTAACCGTGCTTTGCTGCTCCAGAGAAATTGTTGCCGCAAGACCACTCTTTAGGAAAAATGAGGCCACCATTTTCTTGTGGACACTTTGGTGACACTTCGCTTTTGTCAATGATTGCCATCAGAAAAAAATCCACACCGCCGATGGCTGCTTGGTCTCCGGATCAAACTAACAAATCCAGATTTCGTCAGAAACCCGCCTGGAGTTTCCGACATCTTATCAGCATTTTCTCACACCATTCAACATGGGCTTGATTTTATTCTGTGAGACACCCATCGGGATGTGACTCTGCTCACAGAAATAAATTCATGAAAGATTTTGAAAACTGCTGGCGATCCAATCTGCAATGCTGCCTCCAATTTTTCTGTGATTATTTTCGTGAAGCATTTTTCTCAATGCTGCAATGTTTTCCTCAGACACTACCAATGCCGGACGCATTCTTCTCTCCTCATCTTCCAAAGATGAATGGCTTCTTTTAAATTACTGAAACCACTGAGAAACTGACATGGGAAAGAGCAATGTCCCCAAAAGCCCGTGGCAAACGTTCAGGACTTATCATCGGTTTAACCCACTTTTAAAATCGTAGAAAATCGTTGAGCGAAAACGCTCTCTTCCAAGCTCCATTGCAGGAACTGGCTACATACACGCCGCGGGTTGTTCATCCTTGTGCTGCTGGAATTCTTGGAGTGGGAGAACTACTACCTGACATCATTTTACTCACAAAGGATGGGGCTATCCCATTCTGCATCCAATTAGAATGGATAAATTTTCATTTTCTCACACCTCAAAGCTTTCGTACTGCCTTTAGTGCAAATGGCCTAAGTAGCGTGGTCGCCTTTCTGCACCAATTTGCAGTAAGATGACCTTTGTTTCTGCTGTGTTTTCTTGCACTGTGGTCTTTGGGATCATGGAAATGCTAATTGTTCTTTGAGTATGCACCTGCGAGTAGTATAGCGGTACTGGACAGATAACATAAGTTGCGTAATTGCTTCCTGTGCATTTACTTAAATAAGATGTTTGTATATTGCCTTTGTGGCTTGGTCATTTTGTGATCTGTTCGTGCAACTTTAGGTCTTGAAATTAAATATCCAAACCTGGCAATTAAGGAAAACCACCAAAAGACCCACTCAGCTAGTCAATACACGGGTTTTGAGCCAGCGAACTTCAGACTCTACCACTTAAGCTACCTTGGTCGGTTACTGGTTTAAAGGGTGGACATTTTAACTGAGGAAAACTGGAAGAGGTAGAAAATAGCGAAATGTAACTTATTCTTTTAAAGCGCTTCACATTTACTACACATAACCATGCAACTGTAGGTAGGAATTTTCATTATTTCGCGCAAAAAATAAATCACATCTCGTAACATGAACAACGATTAACCTACGTGGATAAGAAAGTTGGTAAAAGTTTGACGCCTTCTTGGTCATCTACATATGTACACGAATTGCCGGAAGTTACCTTTATTCTGATTTTATACGCGTTGCCAACTACACAATTCCAACGTCGTGCAGCTTGTGCTATTACTGGTGGCTACTTTCAATTCTCATGCGTTGGCACCCCGTGTTGCGCCCGTATTCGGCAACAGTACCAAGTTTGATGCTTATATAATTAGTAAATGCGAAAGAAAGATGATTGAAAAAAGTAAAATGCATATACTAAACTAAACAAAACTAGATGTGATCAATTCGAAATCCTGTAACCCATCCGCACTGTTTTTAAGACATTTTCTTGTAAACGTAAAGGAAATAAATCGCTAAATGTGAGAACGTGTTCCATTTTGTTACCACTGCGCATGCGCGGAGGGAAACGCCAGCACAAATGTAGTAGTGATATCCGCGAAAACAAGATTTCTTTGTTCTTCCCCGTCGTAGCCATTGTAATTTAGGCGTTGTAACCTATCTCCAGTTATTTTTCAACACCACAGGACTCTTACAGATCTCTGGATCAATTATCTTATTTTTCGTTTGGAGGTTGGCACCTTTTTGTTATAAACAGCAGAACTACAAACAGCCAACTACCAGGTAAAGGGCATATCAGTGTTTTAAGGAATCAAACTTTTGCGAGAAAGTTTCATTGTTAAATCTACCTGAGAACTAATCGCCCCCTCCAAAGTTTGTTCCCTAAGAAAGCCAAAAGAGTTCCTCGGTATCCGATCCTTCTGCCATGAAACGAATGTTTTTATTCGCAAGGTCTGCAAGAGCTTAATGAAAAGCTAACTACGCCCTTTTGCTTCATTTCCTAAAGACAATGAAGGCTTTCACGGCAGTTTTCGTATCAGTCGGTTTTCCAATAAAAGTAAAATCTCACTTCACTCATCTCGATGAGAACAAATGCACGCGAAAAAAGTGAAGAGAAGTGAGAAAGAGAAAGAGAATACAAAATGCGGTGATTAAAGCGTTTTTATTGTGCTCTTCATCCATCTTTTTATGCACTGAAAATTCATGAAGTTCATTAATTAATGCAACTGCAACTTGGATTTCCTTTATGCAAATTGTGCGGTTTCTTCTGCACACGAGAAGAATGGAATATTGAAATGTGTTAAACCATGGATTTTAGTTGCAATAACGTTCAATGAATAATAATTCAAAAGCTATTTTAGGACATATTGAGATAAAAATATTCACTGCTAAAGCTCACGAGCCTTTCTCCATTCATTACAATACCATATATGTATAACGTAACTTACACTGTTTTAAGCGGCTATGTGCTGTGCAGTTAAACATACCGTACAGGGAAATCTGCACGACCTGTTCTCGAATGCTGGAATACTGTATATTATAAATAGGAACATTTCATCCACGTTTGTTACTCGCGATGTTTGCTTATAATATTGTCGCCCAGCGCATTATTGTCGGCGCTACCACAAAGGAGTCGAAGGAAAGAGACAGAGAATGGCCGCATTGTTGGGCGCTTGCCGAAAGAGAGAAAGTGATAGAGGCCTCTAGAAATGTCTGCTTTGTATTTCACCGCAAAATAACTGAGCTTTCTCGAAGTTTCCAGAATAGTGCTTGGGAGATATAAATAGCGGTAAAGTGTGAGAAGGAACAGTTTTGTGACGAATTCGGAGCCGTGCTGTTGGAGAATCGGAAAAGACTTTCTTGCTGTTGCAACGAGTGTACAATTTACTGTTTACGGAAATAAAAGTGTTTCTTTATCTAGACTACATCTGTCTTCTTTACTTTACTTCACCAACAAAAAGTCACACTGGTGTCAGGAGTGGGATTCGTCGAATTACTTCTAGTTTCGTTACATCGTCGTTAGAAGTTGCAACGTTAGAACCAAGATGGAGGGAGATTCGGAAACCAGGATGATGGCAATGATGAAAGAATTATTTGCCAAAATGGAAACGTCAAACGACAACCTCGCTACAGAAATGAAGGCGGCAAACGACAACCTCGCTGCCGAGCTGAAAGAGATGAAGACGGAGCTATCGGCGAAAATTGACGAGCAACTGGCTGGCGTGAGGAAGGATGTGAAAGAGCTCGGTGGAAAGATGGAGGACCTCGGCCAACGCGTTGACGCCCTGGAGAATGTCGGGGAACGGCTTAGCGTTCTCGAAGACAGGGTCGACGGTAGCGCCAAGGAGCTAAATGCAATGGTGGAAGGGATGCTTAGTGAAAAGCTCAAGAACTACAAGGCCGAGGCTCCAGCACGCGACACAACATCGACGCGCGTCAAACCACCGAAGTACGATGGCACGTCAACGTTTGAGGTCTTCCGCCGTCAATTCGACACAGTGGCCAAGCACAACAAATGGTCGCCAGAAGAAGAGGCCGCGCAGCTGATAGCCAGCCTCCAGGGACGAGCTGCAGAGGTGCTGAACGCAGTTCAGACAGCGGCGGCGCCCAAGGACATCTGGGAGGCCCTGGAGAACCGATTCGGAAACCACCGCTTAGCCGCAGCCTACCGCAGCCAACTGAAATCTAGGATGCAACTGCCAGTGGAGACGCTGCAGGAGTTCGCCCTGGCAATCGAACAGCTGGCCAGCAAAGCCTTGGTCGACCTTCCCTCCGAATTCGTATCCCGAGAAGCCGCCTATACCTTCGTCGACGGGGTACGCGATGCCGAGATACGTCAACGTCTGATGCTCGGCGACTACAAGACCATCCACGAGGCACTTACGGCCGCATTAAGGATGGAAGCGGCCAAAGTGACGGCTACCCCGACCTCGAAGACAAGGAGTGTCCGCTACGATGAAGACCGCAGACCAGTCCAGGGACGCCGACGAAGACCAGGTGGCGTGTGTTGGGAGTGTGGCCAGCCGGGACACCTGATGAGAGACTGCCGGCACCAAGAAGAGCAGCCGGAAAACGAGTAATGACCGGCGTGGCGAGGGGCACGTCGGCGCCATCACCATCATCCCCTCGAGTGACACTGCGCGCCGTCAGCCGACGGATGGATGACAGCCTCATCGCGGACGGTTGGGTGAGAGGGAAGCCGTGCCGCGTGCTTGTTGACACTGGAGCAGCCGTGACTGTCGTCAGACCTGACGTAGCCAGGGGCTTGCCGTCGAAAAAACCGAGCCGACCGCACCAACTAGTGACGGCATCGGGTGACACCTTGCCTGTGGAGAGGGAGGCCCTGCTGCAGTTGACCTTGGGGCGCAGTGTCTTGCGTTTGTGGGTGTTCGTCGCGGAGGTGGCTGAGGAGGTGATACTGGGACTGGATGCCCTCAGGAGCCACGAGGCGACGGTCGACATCGGCAAGAAGGTACTGCGGCTTAAGGGAGAGGAAGTAATGCTCCGGCACCCCGAAGAACGCCTTGGAATCTGCAGGGTCATTCTCAGGGAAGACGTAGTTGTCCCCGCGAGAAGCGAGATGGTAGTGACGGCGCGACTGGAAGGCCAGCGCAAGAAGAACATGCTGCTGGACCGGAAGACGCATGTGCACGGGCTCTGTGTAGCCGGGACATTGTTGCCGTGCCGAGAGGAGGTGCCGGTGAGACTGCTCAACCCAACAGACACCGATCACGACGTCCAGGCCGGGACGGAGTTGGGGACGTGCGAGCCCGTGGTCAGCGTAACTCCAATAGACAAGACCCAGGAGCCGGTGCCGACGCAACACTTGGGGCCCCGACTGGAAGAATTACTGGAGAGGGCGGCCGACCACCTGACCGCTGAACAGAGAGAGAAGGTCCAACAACTGCTGAGACGATATCAGCGCGTCTTCAGCCAAGGCAGCAGCGATTACGGCCGCACGGACCGAGTGCTTCACCACATCGACACCGGAGACGCCCGGCCTATTCGGCAACCACCTAGACGCGTTCCGTTGGCTAAACAAGCGGCGGTACGAGACATGCTGGAGGACATGAGAACCAAGGGAGTGATCGAAGAATCTGACGGTCCTTGGTGTTCCCCTGTAGTTCTGGTGAAGAAGAAGAATGGCGAGCTACGCTTCTGCGTAGATTACAGGAAGCTGAACGCTGTCACCAGGAAGGACTGCTTCCCCTTACCCCGGATTGACGACACCCTGGACACGCTTGCTGGTGCGCAGTGGTTCTCAACCCTGGACCTGAAATCGGGTTACTGGCAGGTGGCTCTAGACCCAAGAGACAAGGAGAAGACCGCATTCTCCACAGGCCAAGGGCTTTGGCAGTTCACAGTTATGCCCTTTGGTCTCTGCAACGCACCAGCTACCTTCCAACGCCTCATGGAGTCAGTAATGAGAGGATTGACTTATGACGCCTGCCTGTTATACCTGGACGACATCATCATCGTCGGCAAGACATTCGAAGACCATCTTGACAAACTGAGCAAGGTGCTGCAGAGACTGCAGGCGACCGGCTTGAAGCTGAACGCCAAGAAGTGCCAGCTCTTCCGCAGGGAAGTCAACTACTTGGGCCACATAGTCTCACCAACCGGAGTGGCCACGGATCCGGAGAAGACACAGGCCGTGAGAGATTGGCCTCGCCCAAAGGATAGGCGAGAACTGCGCAGTTTCCTTGGGTTGTGCAGTTATTACCGCCGCTTCATAAAGGGTTTCTCCAGCATCGCCAAACCCCTCACTCGCTTGACGGAAGAACATCGACCTTATGTGTGGACGGAGGACGCCGAAGGTGCTTTCCGACAGCTCAAGAGGACGCTCTGCAGTGCTCCTATTTTGGGATTCCCACAACCAGGCGACGCCTTCATTGTGGACACCGACGCCAGCGACCATTGCATTGGAGGCGTCCTATCCCAAGTCCAGAACGGCCACGAGCGGGTGATAGCCTACTACAGCAAGACGTTGTCCAAGGCAGAGAAGAACTACTGTGTCACCCGACGAGAGCTACTGGCGGTAGTGAAGACCTTGGAGCACTTCCACAAGTACCTGTACGGTCAGCCATTCCACCTGAGGACAGACCACTCCGCCCTAACCTGGCTACTTAGCTTTAGAAACCTGGAGGGCCAGACAGCCCGTTGGGTCCAAAGGTTGCAGGAGTACGACTTCACCTCCGAACATCGCAGAGGGAAGAGCCACGGCAACGCAGACGCCATGTCCCGAAGACCCTGCCTAGAGGAGTGCGGCCAATGCGCAAGAGTGGAAGAGAAAGAGCGTACCGCAGCTGTCAGAGTGGTCACGGCAGTGCCTGCGGACGGATGGGATAGCGCGGGCCTGAGGAGGGAGCAGCTGGCGGACGCCGACTTGGGGCCACTCTTGAGAGAAGTGCAGGCAGGGACAAGACCAACTTGGGAGGACATCGCACCCAGAAGCGCTACATACAAGTCGTACTGGGCCCAATGGGACTCGTTGAAGACCAAAGAGGGCGTGTTGTTCCGGGTATGGGAATCACCTGATGGGAAGACCCAGAAAGAGCAGTTGGTACTTCCCCGAAGTAGGGTCCCGGAAGTCTTGGAGGAAGTGCACGCCGGTACCTCGTGTGGACACCTAGGAGCAAACCGGACGATCGACAAACTCCGACAGCGCTACTACTGGCTGAGGCTCCGAGCAGACGCTGAGAACTGGTGCCGTCAATGTCACGTGTGCGCGGCGAGTCGTGGCCCCCAGACTAGGAGCCGGGGTCGCATGCAGCAGTACAACGTCGGAGCGCCCTTCGAACGCATCGCCGTCGACATAGCTGGACCATTCCCAGTGTCCGATCGAGGCAACAAGTACCTGATGGTAGCTGTGGACTACTTCACCAAGTGGCCGGAGGTGTATGCCATCCCGAACCAAGAGGCGAAGACAATTACAGACTGCCTCGTAGAACAGCTATTTTGCCGTTTTGGGGTCCCGTTAGAGCTCCACAGCGACCAGGGCACCAATTTTGAGTCCCACCTAATGAAGGAGGCATTAGAAAGACTTGGGGTGAACAAGACCCGCACAACACCCCTACATCCACAGTCGGACGGCATGGTCGAGAGATACATCAAGACCCTAGAGGAGCACCTGAGGAAGGTCGTGGCCAGCCATCAGAGAGACTGGGACCTCAAGGTACCACTGTTCTTGCTGGCCTACCGTTCGTCGACACACGACACTACCGGGATGACACCAGCAAGCCTAATGTTCGGCCGAGAGCTACGCCTCCCTTGTGACCTGGCTTTTGGTAGCCCCCCGGAAGCGAAACGGCCGGCAACCGAGTATGTGGAGAGTCTAGTAGACCATCTCCACGACATGCACGAGATGGCTCGTCAGAACATCCAGATGGCGAGCGACCGCATGAAGACCCGGTACGACCGGCAAGTCAACAGCCGAGGATTCCAGCAAGGTGACATGGTCTGGTTGTACCGCCCTACCCGGACCAAGGGACGCTGCCCAAAACTTCAACAACCGTGGCAAGGACCGTACCGAGTGGTAAAGAGGATTAACGACGTAGTCTACCGCATCCAGAAGGTGCCCCGAGGGAAGATGTTAGTGGTACACCTGGATCGTCTGGCCCGTTACGATGGTGCTGTTCGGGACGACCAGCCTTGAGGAGGGAGCAGTGTCGCCCAGCGCATTATTGTCGGCGCTACCGCAAAGGAGTCGAAGGAAAGAGACAGAGAATGGCCGCATTGTTGGGCGCTTGCCGAAAGAGAGAAAGTGATAGAGGCCTCTAGAAATGTCTGCTTTGTATTTCACCGCAAAATAACTGAGCTTTCTCGAAGTTTCCAGAATAGTGCTTGGGAGATATAAATAGCGGTAAAGTGTGAGAAGGAACAGTTTTGTGACGAATTCGGAGCCGTGCTGTTGGAGAATCGGAAAAGACTTTCTTGCTGTTGCAACGAGTGTACAATTTACTGTTTACGGAAATAAAAGTGTTTCTTTATCTAGACTACATCTGTCTTCTTTACTTTACTTCACCAACAAAAAGTCACAATATTTATATACGCGATTATTTACATAAACCACGAATAACAATTTAACTTTTATATAACAAGCTGGCTTTTGTTAATAATTTAAAGCCAGGCGCCAACGTAAATGAATTAGGAAAAGAAAAAAGACAGTGAATACAGTTAATGATATTAAAAATTATTTAGCACACATTGAACACTTCAATGGATATCGCATTTTGCAATGGTAAATTACTTAGTTTCCAATTTAATAACATTCAAATACATAATTTCACATTTGTTATTTAAGATATAAATTACATGTAATTTAAATCAAAATCATCGACCCGTTTTTGAGAACACAAAACTATAATGAAGTGCCTACTTCTCATTGGAGAGATTTTGGTTTACGGGAGTTTTCTTAAAGCTACCTTAAATTGTCTGATTGAAGCATAAACGTTTGTTTTTATTCCAGTTTTCATTTTCGAGTTACGCTATTCTCTATCTCTTATCACATACACACATACATTTTAATAATGTCACTTCTAATATCAATTATTTTTTCAAAGTGGAAAATCAACAAACCTTTGAGTTATAGGTTGTTATATGCATAATATGTATGTTTAGAGGACAATTTCCTTATTTTTCCGGTTTAATTTGCACACGTCAGTAAAAATACTAGAGAAAGAAATAAATGTATCAAGAGTTTGACACACATGCTAAAATATGTCCTCTATGTACGAGGAATTTAGTGGTATTAAATTATCTCAAATACAGCACATTCATTCTGTACGTAGTTTTGAGTTCAATTATTATCCATTAATCTGTTTTTGACTATAAATATTAATTTTTCTACTAAACCATATTTTAGTAGATTCATAAAAGTTTGCACTCTGCTTCACAGCATAATCATAGAAGTATACAAATGTGCATAAGTTTGTTTTACTTTAAAAATATGTGCCAAAGTATTCTCCAGAATAGAAAACAAACTGGGGATTAAAACTTATCTCCTATTTACACCTTATGCATCATACCAATTCTGAATTCCGTAGAGGAGCATTTTTCCTATTCTGTAAGCTATGAAAATATTCATTATGTTGAGCAAATTTGATTTCTAAGTAACGTATAGTTATAAAAATTCTGAAAAAATTTGCAATGTAAAAGATATTCGTTTCTGATTATTGTTTACCATAGAATATGTTTTCACAAAGCTTGTGTATTAATGTGTGGGTGCGCTATATAGATCACTGAATAGAAAGTTTATGTACATTAATGAGCAAAAAGATCCCATCACAACGGAATCGGATTTTTGAGGGTCACAGAATGAGGCGAAGAAAGAAAGCACGCTGTGGAGATGGGAAACTTCTGTGAATAACAACAGATGATGGAAATAGAAGCCACAACATAATAGAAAGGTAAAATATATAGTCAACAATGTTGAAGAAGTGAACGTTAACAATCACATCGATACAGGGAATTTACTAAATTACTAAGGGTAGCTTGAAAATGTGCGATCCCCGGGTCAGACGTACACAGTTTTCATTCAGTTCCTTTGGTTCCTATCACAATATTATGTCAGCATTATTCTTTGCCCATGAATAGGACAATGGTAGAATGCTCAGATACTCAGGATGATAGGTATATTCTTCTCTAGGATAACGGCGCTTTCAGCAGAGACAATTGGATATCCCAATCATCCACAACTTACATTAGGAAATTTATTACTTGATTGTTCTGAAGACATCTACTGTTTATTTTTCGTCTCGCTGTAGACTCAATACAACACTGCTTCACCTTCTCTTTTGTTGGAATCCATCCAATAAATAAAATCTGTACAGAAATCCTTAACAGAGAAGAATTTCTGACAGATGTTTCTTTTGGAATTATGTTGCAGACATTTGTCCAATATTCCCAAAATGAACACGATTGAGTGTATCATGATGAACATATTTGATATTTATTCTATTTTAGGTGACTTAAATCTATACTAATATACCAAAGAGAGAACAACTGTGTGCATGTTTGTTTTCATATTAGTGTCTTGCAGTTTCACTCTCTTTTGATCAGCATCAGAGGACATTTCTGACATTTCATAGTGAATGTGGAAAAAATTGCGACGAATGACTAGTTCGATTAATTTTAACTTCGCTTTATTTCTTCTAAAACTGTGTCACAATTCCCAAATCGTGACTTCGCAACTCACAGCTGTTCTGTTGCGTTACACTGTTACACAAACACTTCTCAGTTGTTTACTACTCACTCTGATAATTAACTAACTCCATTCACAAGTCAGTCTGCTTACATAGTCTCTGCATTCCCAGCGACTTTTCTGGAAATCGAAGTGTCTCGACTTCTGCCGTACACAAATCTCTGCACGTCGTAAGCTTCTAGAAATACATGCAACGGCATTTGTTTTGAGCTGCCCATTGTCGTGTGTTGCGTAGCACGGTTACAAAGGAGTGGTGTGAAGTAGTTTTTACGTAATCCATATCTGAGGCGCGGCGGCCGCGACTGTGTTTAATGCATTTCGGTCCAAAAAGGTATATATGAAAGCTTAACGTCTCTTAAAATTGAGTTATTGAAAGGGAATGAGGTTGCTTAGCGCGTTCAAGTCCATATTTAGTTTTGCTGAACTCTTTTATTAAGGAGTATTTTTGGTATCATTTCGACAAAAAATTGGTGCACTCAGGTTTTAAAATCCGGCTCTACCTCTACTCTACGTCTTTCGAACATTTCCATTACTCTTATTTCCAACACCTTTTTCAACAGCAAACACACAAATCAACTCTCTTTGTCTAGACAACATATTTTGTACACATATAGTACAGGACCCAACGCAAATTATACGCCTCCTAGTAATTCTAGAAAATTATTTATGGCTGCTTTCAATTCCTTAGATATAAAACCATGGTTTAACCCCTCTGGTCGAAATGTTACACATTATACAATACAATAACATGCAAAGAATCATGGTTACCTTACAACTCCCAAAAGCTGTTTAGGCTCATTTTCTCTGAAAGTTAGGTAGAAAGAAACAAAGAAATAGTTTTATGGTATGCCTATTAAAAAGACCGCAATGAAAACTTTAGCTAGCTTGGTTGAGATTGTGGAACCAGTAATTTCTCTTTGGAAATAATAATCAAATAATATTGTTATACCTAATTCTTACCTACATGTAAGTAGATATAACAAATATAGCACTCCCCAAAAGTCTGATATCGATATTTTAGTGTTTGAGGATGCGACACAAAATTTTTTAAGAAAATGTTTCCATCCGGAACTACTCTTTACATGGAACATTTTAATAAAGATTGAGTTTCTCAAACGCTCTATCAATTTAGAATACCACATGTAATCTATTTTTTATGAAAAGTAAAATTTATATCTTGACTTTCTGGGAATAGTCTCTTTATTGTAACTGGTAAATCTAGTTTTGCATAACTGGTAAATTCTAAGACATAAACAAAATGTTACTACACAAAAAAATTTAGATCTGTTTAAGCCACATGGATTATGCAATTTATTTGTGGAGATAAGATTTACCTAGACAGTCCTTGTTATTGGGTTACATTTTAAGATACTTATAATTTTCTCAAATGGGAAGTAGCTATTCTCTTTTTCTTCTGGTCGTCCAAAGAGAATGGAATTTCAAAGCAATCATAGCATAGTAACTAACTCTAAAATATTTGATTATTTTTTTAAGACTACTGCATTCTCCTATTCACATTGTGCCTACAAAAACAGCATTACAATAAGTTTTACAAACATTTATCTAGATTAATTTGAAGTATATAGAATAAGCTTTTTTAGGAATAGTTTGTTGAAGAATGGATGGAGAAGGCTATGTGAATGTAACCATCAGCAATTTTTTTCCCTTGTGTTTATCCAAAGAATATGTAATATCAGGTTAGCATACACAAAACAGACGATTGTCGTATCAGACTTTCTTTATAAACTAAGAAGTAGAATGGACTTAGGAAATTGTAAGCCAAAAGTAATTCTGAAGAAATAACGAGGTACTGATAGTTTATCAAAAGTAAGGCAGAGAGTTGTTTTCAAAAACAGTTTCTATACCTTATTTTCACCTCAAGTCCAGAAAAGTGAGGATACTATTTGAAAATGATACACATACAATCGTCTGGCATATAATGGCAGAGCAGGAGAATCTGGGCAAGAAAGGACGACACAAAAACTTTCTGAACCATTGTGTTTTGGAGCACTTTCAGAATGGGGAGAACGAAGCACTAGAGAGGTTCATTACTGTCACAGAATTCTTACTTGGAGTGCAACATTTGAATTGGATGCTTTTTGAGATTCTGATTGCACTACGGCAAGTCTCGTATCGGGAATCAATGTGCCTTACTATTGGTTTTTAGCAGCCACTTCCGGTAGGCAAAAGTTTCGAAATAATTACGAGGAAGAAAAAAGACAGAGGGTTTTTCAACGCTACGTGCTCGTCGCTTGTTCTTTCAAATAAGGTTTATTTACAGAGAGCACATACGAATTGCTATGTCGGTAAATGCTGTTTAGGGATTATCTAATCTAAGACCAACTAGAGTAAATCAGACCACAACACAGAAACCAAGATGGCCGCAAGTTTTTCAGCGGAACGCTAAAACGAATTGTATACTAACATCTATTTACAACTAGGAGACTGAAATATCTTGCTTTTTAGATGAACTTTGCTGCATATGCTGGCATGACTGTATTCCGTTATTCTTGGAAATAAGGATTCCCTTATGTTTGTTGTTATTCTGTGGTTTGAAGTTAGTTTGTCAACAACTGTGTCTCCGGAATTTATCTAATTGGACGTGTAATGGTGTAAAAAGATGACAAAGCTTAAAACTTTTCAAGAAACATCAGAATTAGAGTAATAGATTCTTCCGAACAGTGTCGTTGCCTGTAGAAGGCAATGAACACAATGATACCCAACCATATGTCAGTCGACCATGTGGAACTGCTCCAAATGCTTCTAAAAGTGTAAATATTAATATAAATTGTGTTGAAGACTGCAAAATCTAATATTGTGAAAGATTTAAGCATTTTCAAAGAGCACTATAAACTGTCATGTAGCTTAAGTGGTGGAGAGGTTAGGTTAGAAAAGTAAATTGTAAGATACATTTTCCGTTGGAAACTTCAAGGCTGTTTTTCTAAGAATCATTTTTTTTAACATTTGCACCATTTTCTCAGGAACTATTGGAGTACATGAAGCTTTTACAGGTTATAAAAGTTACTTCAGAAATGCTGTGGACCTCAAACACAGTATTTGATTTAATGAGCCCCATTTTAGATGTTTTTTGTGTAAAAAAATTAAGAAAAAATAATGGTCAAAGAAAAAAAAAATAGCTTCAGACTGTCAATACAAAACTAATTCTGGATCGGTGTCTTCTTTGAGAACCATTTAACATGCTGTAAAAGTTTCATGCATGTCCTATTAATAGTTTAAGAGAAAATAGTTGTACAATTTAACACGGGCAAGATAGGGCAGTACGACTCACCTTAAACAAAGCAATTAATTCTGGTCACTATCATTTTGTAACATGCTAGAAATAGTTTGATTTTGAGTACCTGTAAGATTTATTTACTGCTCAGCTTGGTTTCTTTGCGTTGTTATTTTTGTGCAATGTCTTCGTGACTTTTTCTTTTTTGTTTTACTAGTGTTCGAGCACACACTTTGCATTGAAGAGTTTTGTATAATTAATTATTAATAAAAACATTAGAAAGCACTTGAATGCTTTTCTTGATTATTGCCTTTAAAGGAACGCACAGTCGCACACTTCACTCAGGTTACTAATGGTATTTTCACAGTGATAATAAGGTTGATCGGGAAAGATGGTTGGAAATGCATCATTTGTTAGTTTTGGTATTTTTCTTGGCACACGTATAGGTTCACTGTTTTACACAGGAAAAATGTCTTCCCTAACCACATACTTAGGTTCGAAATGTTTAATGTATACCCGTTTTATCGTTCACTTCAAAATTATCTCTATGACTTAGTTTAATTCATTTGTTCCTTAGTGCTGTTTCTTTGGGAAATTTAAATGTTGTAGTATCGAATATTTTTTTCACAATTGGCTTTACACAAATAAATACTAGCGTAGCACTTGTGGCGATATTCGCAGCATATAACGTAAATAATAGGTAGTAATAAACAGTGGCGGCTCGCAGTCAAAATTTTAGGGTAGGCAAATTGTAACAACAACAACAACAACAACAACAATAATATAATAATAATAATAATAATAATAATAATAATAATAATAATAATAATAATAATAATAATAATAATAATAATAATAATAATAATAATAATAATAATAATAATAAACCCCGTTTATCCGAAATATAGGGGGCGAAGTCATTGCGGATAACGCAAACAATATATTGTTTGGTTGTTTAATAAGA
Organism: Tenodera sinensis; assembly: GCA_030765045.1. Classification (NCBI taxonomy): domain Eukaryota; kingdom Metazoa; phylum Arthropoda; class Insecta; order Mantodea; family Mantidae; genus Tenodera; species Tenodera sinensis. The sequence goes on from CM060971.1 coordinate 6,010,664, forward strand.
GCAGAGTGAATGAGTGTGACTTACGGACGAATTACCGCCAAAACTAAAATCACGAGTGTCGGCAGACTTTTTTCCAGGGGGGGAAATTTGCAATCATATAATATTAAATCATTATTTTACTGTCAAAATTTATAGTATTTTTTGCAGATAACGTATTAATTTGTGCTAAACAAAAATTGTTCTTTACATCAAAATTAAAATAATAGTTTAAAAGTCAGTAACTGACTGCACATTAAGTTCACCAACTTCCAAGGGGGGGCCGTGGCCCCCCTTGCCCCCGTTTCGCGACGCCCATGACTAAAATAGATTAAAAAATTGAAAAATTGTCTGACTGCAGCTTTGTGTTAAATAGCTAAAACACTCCTCTTTTCATTGTCAGTGCGCCGCGAAAGCGAAATTTGTAATAGTTCACTAATTAAGTCTGTCATACTGGTATTACACAGAGATAACGACAGATTCAGATCTCTGAGATCTTCGTTCGTGGAGTATGGCTGTTCGGAAAATGTCGCCTAATTCGGATTTGGGCAGGCAAGTGTTCGGACTGCTGGCAGACGCGTCTACGCATGCTCGGAGTGCATATACAGACCGAATGCTTCCTTATCCCTGTTCAAGGGCCTCGTACTGAGGAAATGGGGCCGGGCAGGCAGAGGTTAAGCTAGCTTGCTCTCCACTACCCAGGTTCCATGAGTATCATTTCTGCCGCGCGTTTCAAACACGCAGCGCAGTTTTGATGAATCGGAATTGAGATTAAAGGATTTGACCATGTGCTGGTCATTATAACGGAGAAAACTTTTCTTGAACTGCAATTTAGGGGAAAATGACGGTTCAAATGATAAAATGCAGAATCATAGTTAAACATTATTTGTTGATGTATTGCGATAGGGTAGGCAATGCCTACCCTGCCTACCCTGAGGAGCCGCGCCTGGTAATAAATGCTTTAGTTAACAATTTCTTCAACGACGCAAACAATGTGTTGTTGGCTAATGCTGGATTTCTGACAATGAAGTCATTAATCCCCTTGCTCTCCAATATTTTTCACAATGATATTGAAGAGAGCAATAGCAGTAATAGTAACCGCTTGTTAGAGAGCACCATATTTTTATGTTTTGGCGGTCACATCGCTCTCTCACAACCCCCAGAATGTCTGGAGGACCACACCTGTCGTTGGTTTACGGGTCTCACCGACCTGACCGGGAGAATTATCAAAATAAATTCACCGACCATATGCTCTGATTACCAATCAGAGGACGTATTACATGCCATGACAGGTCAGCATGTTAGGGGTTAATATTTTAGAGGAATGGAGAGGTTGGAAAAATAAAGACTCCCTAGCCCTCGGGAACCCTAATAGCATCGGGGTTGGAAGAGAACAAGAGATGACCAAGGTAAGGTCAGATAGAAAAGTTACAGTGAGGAGCAAAACACCAGTAACTGGAAGCAATGTTCTGCTCAGCTTGTGTACCTTGTGGTCGCTATTCACATATCCCCTAGATGCAGACCCCTGAGGCATATGATGAAAACAGAAGCACGCCGTTTTGTTCCCCCACGCTTGCCGCCATATTGTCAACTGTCGGTACTTGCCTAAAGGTCTGATTTATTGTAGTCGGTCTTGTCTAATCTCTCTTTCATACATATTCACGTGCACTGGTCACTTCCCAGTGACTGCTGTTGTTGATACAAACTGGTTCCTTATTTAATATGCTCATTTACGTTGAGATATGTGAAGAGAGTTGTGAAATTTATATTTACTGCGTGATTCAAATATATTAGGTAGGCCACGCCGTAACCGAGTGGTTGGACCATTCGCTTCGCACTAAAGTGGCCCGGGTTCGATCCCAGACAACCGAATATGGGATTCGTGGTGGACAAAGCGGCCATCTCATTCCATCGGTGCTTCATCTTCATTCCGTGTGTCATCAGTGTCACCGTCTGCGGTGCCGTATATAGTAAAAGTGGGCGTTAAACACTACAAAACAATGTCTCAAAGTCCTTCGCTGTGCATCCCGTGCCGCCGGTCCCTGGTTGTTCGTGGGCTGTGTTTAGAAAGGATTGCACTAATAATATGGTGATAACTTCTTGTAATACAAATTTCCAATATTTTCACTATTTACACTGAGACATTGCCAACCAACGTGCTTAGATTATAAAACAATTCACCAGTCGAACAACACTGTGCCCATATTTACACCCTTGAAATATCCATCATCACAATATAACTTTGTTGTCTGTTGTTTCCACGCACTTAAACGGTCCAACTTTATTCAGCATTTTAAATTCGCGAGGCTACCTCGTTTTACGTTTGCTTCCTCTATTCATTTTTACTTTCTCTACTGGTAAGTAGGGGAAGTATTGTATTCCACAATGTGTGTCTGTGTGTCTGTCAGTCTGTCAGTCTGTCAGTCTGTGGACAGCATAGGTCAAAAACGAAAAGTCGGTTAAAAACCAAAGTTGGTATTTAAGTTTAATGTCGTTCAAGGATGTGACACGAAGATTTTGAAGAAAATAGCCCCACCCTAAACTACCCTTTACATGGAAAATTTTTCGAAAATTTTGATTTCTTGAAAATGGCTCTAACGATTTTGATTAAAATGTCATATTTTTGAGATATTTTTATGACAAATGAAATGTATATCTTGACTTTTCTGGGTATAGCCCCTGTAGTCGTATTTACTCTGGACGACTTTTGCATAACTGGTAAACCGTTAGAGATAGACCAAATTATACTATACAAAAACGTTGTTGTTGTTTTCTAGTGCCTTGCATCTGGCAATGAAGCCATTAGCATTCGTGCTTTCCTATACAAAAATGTAGATCTTGCTAAAATACACAATTTATGTCTGAATTAATTTTCTTGTAGGGTGAACCATTTCGGAGATATTCCTTGTTATGTGTGTGAGTTTCAGAAAACTCACTTCACACTCATGAAATGTACCATCGTTGTTCATTTTTTTATATATTAAGTGTGCAAAGACAACAGAACCTCAAAGCTTTAAAAATTTGACTATCGCTCAAAGCCTACTGTATTCTAATATTCCCCTTGTACTTAAAAGGAAATAAGCAATAAGATAATTTGTACAAATGTTTATCTCAACACGAAGAAGATATAGGACTAAGAGTTTGTAAAAATGGTTAGTACAAGAGTAGAGAAAGTCATGTGAGTGCAGCACATCAGATTTTTTAGTTGCGAATTATTACTGTTTTTAATTCTTTTTAAATTATTAATTTTCTGAATATATAATAGCAGTATCAGTGAAGAAGTTCGTGTAAGGGTAACGCATCGAATTTTTAAAAATGCTTCCTTTTTAGGGTTCAGGGATTCGAAAACCTGTATTTTCAGTGACATTTCTATATCAGATTGTTTTTTGATACAGAAGGGTATGTGTTGTGAGAGACAATGTAGAAATATATACAAATACCTAAAACGTTACTTTTTGTGCTAGAGTTTTAAAGTCTATCGCTGCCCCTTCCCTTTTCAATCACGTATTTCTACTAAATTAATTGAATAATTTCCTTTCTTAGCTTTATTGCCTGTATAAGGGAATACTACATGTTCTTTTATAAATGAATGTAGGTAATGAAGTCTGTTACATCATCACATTTCCGTAACGTAACGTAACGTGTGATGTATTACTGTCTGCTACCCTCACAGTTTTAACCTCCTGTCCACTGCTCATGTAACGGAAATTAATGGACATGAGGTGCACAGTTTTGGGCTTCACTCTTCTGGAAGGCGTCACGTTCTCCATGCTGAGAGGTCCCAGAGTAAATTAAGGCAGTCTCGTTCGTTGATTGGAAATGAAACGCACCAGAGCTGTGTTTGGTGTCAGTAGAGAGGAGATGAGACTCTCTGCTGGAGAGAGAATCTACTAATTACATGTCCACGTTCCTGTCAAGGGACTGCCTTGGACGAATGGTTATTTAAAGTGGTTTGTTTCTCTAGTGAATGGATTTCCAGTTAGTCACAGAAACGACCAAGTCTTAAGCTTTGAAGTTGCTTCATGAAAGGTTGTGTTGACTTCCCAGCTAAATTTCTTGTTCATTTTTTCAAGGAATGTATGTTTAAAACAAAAATAATTCGTGCTTGCACTTCAACATAAGAATGTATTATTTTTAGTTATTTAACATATTTCTGACAATATCGCAATATTTTAGACGCATGTCTTTTTTTTTCTTTTTTTTTTTTTAAAAAAATTCTTACATTTATATTCCGTTTTTAACTGCAGAGATCATATTGGCAATTTTTTTTTGTTTTTTAACGACGCTGTCAATTGCCAGGATCACATCAGCGTCGCCGGTGTGCCGGAATTTTGTCCCGCAGGAGTTCTTTTACATGCCAGTAAATCTACTGACATGGAGCTGTCGTTTTTAAGCACACTTAAAAACCATCGGCCTGGGCCGGGTTTGAACCCGCGACCTTGGGAACAGTAGGCCAGCGTCTAACCAACTGAGCCACCCAGACCGACATATGGTGTTACTCGTTTAACAGTAGATTTTTCGGTCTTTGGGGTTTTTATGCATTGAATTCACACACATATTCATTCATAGTTCCAGACTCAGGCTGCGGAAAAGTTCCTACCCCCCTGCCGGGAATCGAACCCGCGACCCCTAGCACACCACCACGGGGTCAGCCAGCCGCACATCTTGTTGCTGTGTGAGATGCTTTTTACTTTCTCTACTGGTAAGTAGTGGCGGCTCGTGATATTTAAATGTGGTAGGGCACACAAAAATCGACGTACATAAGTATATAAGGAAAGTAAAGCAATAACACACCGGGTGATCCAATGGGCTTCAATGAAGGAATAATCGTCTTAATTCCCAAAAAGTCTGCACCGAACTCGCTAGATGAGTATCGGCCTATCACATTATCAAACGCTGACTACAAGCTCTTTGCCAAAATCCTAGGGAACCGACTTCGTCCAGTCCTGAGTGAACTTATCGGCAAAGAACAAAAATGTGGTGTGCCAGGCCGATTGATCACTGAAAACCTACACCTCATTCGTGATACGATTTTACACTTTGACGCCCATTCACATGAGACTGCCAGTATTCTATCTCTGGACTTTCATAAGGCATTTGATAATATTGATCGTGCCTACCTGTTTAGAACGCTGCACAAAATGGGCCTACCGCAGCAACTTTTACAAGCCGTCTCATTCTTGTATGCTAACGCCCATTCCCGGGTGCAGATTAATGGATTTTTTTTACCGATCCAGTGCCATTACGAAGTGGTATTTGACAAGGTTGTCCGCTTTCCACATTGCTGTATTTGGTTTGTACAGAACCGCTGATTCGTATGCTTCATAACAACAGCAAACGGTATTCTCATCCTGCTGACTTGTTTAACACCTTAGCGTATGCGGATGACATGGCGGTGTTGCTTCGTGACCCCCAACATTTGAAATGTGTGAAACAGGTGCTCCAATGTTACGCCAGAGCTTCATCGGCCCATATTAATTTTAACAAATCCAAATTGTTGCCGCTTGGAAAGTGGCCCTCAGGCACTACACTCGAAGAGGTGCCCATAGCCCACACTGTGAAAATTCTCGGCATATATTTCCATTCCGATGTGATACAGATGCTGGAATTGAACTGGAAACCCCTTCTCAACACTGTTCGGTACCTGCTCTCGAGACATCTCGCACGAGATCTTAACCTTATACAAAAGGTCTGGAATGTGAATCTGTTCATTCTTTCGAAACTATGGTATATTGCACAAGTACTACCATTACCTGAGGATATTGCACAACGAATTGAATTGGGTATCACCTATTACCTTTGGAGGGGACACGTTTATAGGATTGCCAGGGCTCAATTATGGAGACCACCTGCAAAAGGAGGACTCGGCCTCATCACCGTCAGCTGCAAATGCAAGGCGTTATTTCTAAAAACCTCTCTGCGATCTACGATCTCAACCGATGCCCCGAACCCTGTTGCAGTGATTTCTGCCAAATTACAACATCCCATTTTTAGGAGACTAAAAAGCTATCTCACAAAACTGCCTGCAGAGTTTTTACGTGACCTGGACTCGTTGTCGACTAAGGCTCTTTACCATCATCTCCTAGAAAGTAATGCAGTTACGCCATACATCATGTCCAAATATCCAAATAGGCAGTGGGCTAGAATATGGGCCAATATTCATCTGCCCCAGATTCCCTCGGATTGGAAGACCGTAGCATACAAAGTAGTGAACGACGTCATTCCTACCGAGGCAAAGAAATATCAGCACAACATTTCTTCCACGCCATTGTGTTCTCAGTGTGGCAATATGGACACGCTGCGGCATCGGTTGTTGACCTGTCGGCGTGACATATGGATGTGGATGTCTGCGATCATTCGTAGAGTCTACCACAGCGACAACCCCAATGATCTGGACAGAATGGTGCTCTTCCTGGACATCCCTACTACTGGTAAGCGATCTCTCTTAGGTTGGCTGACAATGGGATATATTTATTACCTGCTGACTACACCCCATCCATCCACAGCTGGCTTGCAGAGTTTCTTCAGAATGGCACGTCCAGAACATTCCTATCTTGGAATGGATGTTGACCTGCTACTTTCATAGCTCTACTCTGCACATGGCTACAACTTAGTGTGTTCGACCGTAGTATCAGATGGACATAAAAAAAAAAAAAAACTATGTAATAATATTATATTCCCTTAGATAACTGTAACATACTACCTGTTACCAACCAATTTATCATTTATTATCTTTTGTTATGCAATAAGAGATTCATTATTGTGTTTACAGTAGCAATGTATTAGTTTCTAAAAGGCAATAAATTGTTAAAAAAAAAAAAAAAAAAAAAAAAAAAAAAAAAAAAAAAAAAAAAAAAAAAAAAAAACATTCATAAGTTTTAGTGACAGCGCCGCATAGTGTCAGGTCTCATCACTACTGTGACCATATGCAAGCCAATTCCTCATAACCCCCCTGTCACTTCCCGCAGCTCTAAGAGTGATGGGATAGTGTTAAATACAAGAAGTTGGAAGTCCGCACGGAGACTGTGACCACGCAGGGTTGCCAAGTTTCGTTAAGTTTGCATTCGTGAATATCAAACAAAAATCAATGCAAATAACACATTTAAAGAAAAAATAAAACTTATTACAGTTCTGTCTAGAGCACCAGAACATGATTGGAGGGGCACGTGACCTTGTGACCTAAGGGTAGAACCGCCCCTGCTGGTAAGTAGAGGAAGTATTGTATTCCACCCAAAAATTCGATATCGGGATTTCACCGGAAATATACGTTTTGGGACCCCCCGAATCCAAATATAGCATTTTTAGAAAAAGGTCCGTGTGTGGCTGTGTGTGTCTGTGGACAGCATAACTCAAAAACGAAAAGTCGGTTAAAAACCAAAGTTGGTATTTAAGTTTAATGCCTTTCAAGGATGCGACATGAAGATTTTCAAGAAAATAGCCCCACCCTGAACTACCCTTTACATGGAACATTTTTAGAAAATTTTGATTTTCTTGAAAATGGCTAACGATTTTGATTAATTTGCCATATGTTTGAGATATTTTGATGACAAATGCAATGTATATCTTGAATTTTCTGGCTATAGCCCCTGTAGTTGTATTTACTCTGGACGACTTTTGCATAACTGGTAAACCGTTAGAGATAGACCGAATCATACCATAAAAATGTAGATCTTGCTAAAATACACAATTTATGTCTGAATAAATTTTCTTGTAGGGTGAACCACTTCGAAGACATTCCTTGTTATGTGTGTGAGTTTCGGAAAACTTAAAACTTTCGTAAAATGGAACATCGTTGTTCAGTTTTTTAAATGTTAAGTGTGCAAAGAGAACGGAATCTCAAAGCTTTAAAAGATTTGACTATCGCACTATTTGACTATCTAATGTTCCCTTTGCACCTACAAGGAAATAAGAAATACGATAATTTGTACGAATGTTTATCTTAAGTAACAAGAAGAAGATATAGGAATAAGAGTTTGTAAGAATGGTTAGTACAAGAGTAGAGAAAGTCATGTGAGTGCAACACACCAGATTTTTTTCCTAGTCCTCTGTAGAACATAACGTTTTACGATCGCCCGTTGTGATTTCAATATGACTTCGTTAAAGGAATTCTTTTCTTTAACACACATTATAGTAATTAATGAAATAGCATTAACCTTTACTTTTCTCCTTTACTTCGAACAAATTAACAGCAATTTCGTAAATTTTAGAATGAAGCAAAACTTTGTCTGATGGCTTAAACATAAAATATCTCTTCCAACTGACACCTGAGTGTATAATTCAGCTCATGGTGGCATGTTATTCACAACTGTTTCTGTATAGCTACCGAAAGGTAGATCTGCGATCTGCAATCTCGCTGTTTGCTTCAAATCACAAAAGAAGCATTTTCGTGGAAGAAGAAACAAGCCTAAGGAATTATTTGAAAAGCGCTTTGTCTGGGCATTTTGGTTAGTTCTATTGCAGTTTAATGTGGCGTTCATCTTTCTTTGTTCACGTAACGAGCATGCTTGACAAACTTTTCCTTATTTATCTCAAATCTTCTTAAAGGATTCCTTGTTTCTACCACATTCAACTTCCTCGGGAACTGTCTTAAGTTATTTTATCCTATTACAAGCTGCCATACATCAACAGCATCCCGTATTCTTTTGCGTCAGGTATTTGTACATTTAAACTCCATAACATCTGACTTTAAACAGCCACATTACTTTCTGCACGTTACATTCTGATTCCATGGACATTATAAACACAGTTACCTTTAAGTACATCATATTGCTATTGCTTTCGACCAACAGGTTCTCTACCTTTAGCCTATCGTACCGCTCCAAGACAGTCTACATCCTGACTATTTACGTATATTGCTTGGAATAAAATATAACCGACCCCTTTTAGACATTATCTGTGAAGTAAGAACTACGAGCATCACGATAATAAAAAATAAAAATCATCTCTAAGTAAGCTTTCCTTATCATAGCTCATATTTTAATATCCTGGTACTACAAAGCCTTTGTATTATTTTATTAATTTAGGGGTAAAACTTAGAAGCTGTTTTAATAACCTATTTCTGTAGGAGTTTACAGTGCTTAAGAGTATCAAAATCGTTTGAGAGATTTTTGAGACTAACAAACTGTGACACCGGGCTGTCTGCCCGGTGTCTGCCGCGGCCGGACTGTTTCAAACCACATGCCGGGTCGGCGAGCAAGCAAAGGCGTTAAAAGTCAGGCTGCCTCGCGCTACACAAAAAAATGGCGTTCTCGAGAACTTTCAAGAAATATCTGGTCATGTGATTGCGGGCGTGTGTATAGAAGTCGTGAAAGGTCCGTGTGACGTCCTCTCACTACATAAGGAGGCCAGGAACCAGTAGTTAGGTAAAATTATGGACATGAGTCGGTCAGTGTGTTAATGAGTGTGAGACAGCTGTGCGTGTGTGTCATCGCGTAAGATGTGATTCTAACGGCCGTCGAGTGATTGCATCGTCGAAATGAGTGCATCAAAGACAGAGAAAGTGAAGAAAGGCACCGAAAGGAACGGGCGAGGTTACGGAAGTAAAAATTAATAGTTGAGATAGCTCAAAGGACCGCTCGCCTACCACCTAGGTGGCCCGGGTTCAACCCCAGGGACACGCATGTAGTGGACGAAGCGGCGTCTGGACGGGTTTTCTCCGGGTTATCCGGTTCCCACCATTCGTTCCACCAATTGCTCCAGTATCACCTTTCCAAACATCGATTTCGCCTGCATTTCACATCATCCTCTTCCTCACTATCATACCTGATGCTTGGCTGACCACTTGCTTCCAGGTCTTCACTCTGTCTGGTCCAGACATTCCTCTGCTTTCCGACAGGCGTTTGAGCCCAGGCACTGGTTTGTAAGTCCTACATAAAGGGAGGGTAAGAGGAAAGGGTGGAAAAGAAGAAGATAACTCGAAGGGCTCCAGATTGTGATAATGACACGAAGAAAATTGTATATTTGTGATAACATTTTAGAAGACAATAAAGCGATAGAAAAGTTACCGGGCTGGATTTTGTCATTTTGTGACAATACATTTAACACTCGGTTTCTGTAATCACCAGCCTGTAGACATATTATCCCGTGAATATTTAAATTACATGAAGTACTAAAGTTTATAACATAGTTGACTTTTCCATCAGGGCCGTTTATTATGAATAATCAAGCTATCTGTTATTCGTGATTGTAAACATTTTACTCGCGGTTCCATTTTAACTTTTTGTGTTATGATATTGCACTATTTTGCTTCTTAATACACGTAGAGCATTCCTACTTGCCAAGAAGCATAATTTATTTCAGTGATTGTGGACTCCAATACAATATGCTGTTGTCCATTTAAATTAGTAGTAGACTAATGTCCATAAAGGAGTTAGGACTGGATATATATATGCTCACACGCCACAAATAAATATAAGCACGCAGCGAACAGCAGCACAGAAGTCTAAAATGATGCCTGCGGTCTCGTTTTTGTTTGCCCTTCCATTAATTCCGATTTCGCGTCGTATGTGCCATAGGCATTATAACAATTTTTAGTTGAATGTGAAACTAAAAGCCACAAGAATTGAAATCGCGGTTTGAGCCATTACAAAATGCATTTATAGCTCTTAGCTTTTCTCTATCTGTTTTGTTTAGTTGCTTTCGCTGTTTCAGGTTGATTTTTGTTTGTGTTTTGCAGATGAATTAATAAATAGAACTTTATAATGTATTGGTAATCATTTTAAAAAATTCTGGCAGCCAAATTAGCAGAAACAGAATAAACAAAAGATATGGACTTTACGTGGTGAAGCTTTATAGGATATTTTATGCCGCCTTCCAGAATTTTTGGATATATGGAATCTTACGTTAAGTATCTAGAATGCATTTCGTATTTCATATATAGCCAGTGTTAATTAGTGGATTTTTTGCTTCATAATGATCGTCTCCTTCGCACAATGGTAGCGCAGCTGCTTGCCAAGTGGGAAGCCCAGGTTCGCTTCCCGATAGCGGCATAGGAATTTTCTCCGCTGGGAAACCTAGTACAGAGTGAATCAGCCTCGTGAGGTTCTGGTAGATGGTGCTAACCAAGTTCCACCCTGCAGTGCTGCAACCACTCATGACGCCTGTTGTGGGCAGAGGCTGGGGAAACAGCAATCTGGCGATGTGTGTGGTGGTAGTGTGTGTGCCTCACAAACAAGAAGTTGGCGATTTCGAGTCTCGGTGTGGGTGAGTCATGCGGATAAGGTTCTCTTTCCGAGGTTTTCCCTTATCATGAGAAGACGAATGTCGGGTAATTTTAAACTCTATCAATACTTCATCCAATTCATTCATTCATCGTTCGATATGGTATTGTGCTGGAGGGCGTTAGCATGAAGAGAGAGAGAGAGAGTGTGTGGGTCACAAAGTTCACCTGTGGTAGAATGTATCAGCAGACGTCCTTAGAGATGTTTGTTAGGATTCTGTTGACTGTTTCACTTAAACGCCTCTCCAAACTTGGAAACGTGGTGCAGCGTGGCTGAAGCCTGTTGGGGCAATGTAACTATGGCTGACACAAAATTTAATAGCGGGTGCCAGGAGGAGCTGGTCAACACAAAATTCAATCAGAGGCCTGCCAGGCCTTGCTGATTTGTATACTTAAACACGCTGTGATAGCAGATGATTTACTTCACAAAATGTATTTGTATTACAAGAAAGAGAATAGTAGTGATAAGGAATCAGCCGCCATTAAATGCTATGTCTACCATACAGCTGAAAAGCCTCTCTTACATTCATTGTGGCTTCCCCATAGATAAAAAACACCTCGGCATACTCTGAATTTGTAAACAAAGCCACCATTATGTATTCCCACAGTAGCCGCACAAATGAATACTATATGATAGTACTCGGCAGAACACTACGTTGATGTCAGTATGGTGTGCATCACGTGATATCTGATGCAGTACCATTGTTACCAATTACTCATGCTAATGAATGTTACGTCTGCTGCTCATCATGGAGTCTAAGGATTAGCTACAGTTATCTTCTTTCCGTTTCGGAGGCGCTAGGGCGTAAATAGTGTTTCTGGACAAGAATTTATAAATAAAGTAGTATTTCATGTAAGGTATACATCTCCCTAATACCAAGCCTTGTAACGTACATTTTTGTGCACCTGTAAATGGAATATCTCATACCCATATTAGAATGTCACATCGTATGGACATAGGGGATACCATTTAATGGAAAACCAGTTATGGTTACACGGAGGGCACTTCGGCAGCGCGGCCATTCGGCGTTTGCACCTGTGACCCCAAAGGGGGGCCTTGGGAATAAAAGACGAGTCAAGAGGCCCATCTAGTTGATAGAGGGCAAATTCTTACCATTTCCAGAGTGAAACTCCCCGGGGGCGTCTGGTACAACAAGCAGCTACCTTGCTGGAGACGGACATACCCTCTGTGTGCCTTGAAGCCGGGGACCACACCTCCGGGGGAAAAAAGTCCGCAGAGAGCAAATTCCCCGGCTGAGATATCTGTCATCATGGGTCAGCTCTGAAAGGATCAAGCGGAAGTGAAATGACAATGGAGGTGAAATGGAGGGAGAGGACATTCGGGAGACATGCACTGCTGTTTAGGAAAATTCAAACACCATGAAAGAATTCTCCGAATGGATCCAAACTTGATGGATGTGTAGAACGGTGAACGAGCAATAAGTGGTTAGGGTTGTAGAGTTATAGGGTATGTAGGCCGAGCAGATCCCGATTGTGTTTGTCCAATAAGGTCATTGTTGCGCCAAGAACAAGTGACGAAATGTCAAACAAGGTGGAAAGGTTTAAGTAAGCGCCAATATGAATTGTCGACATAAAAGGGTGAGTGTGTTCGACAAGGGCAGAATGATGGGTCTCCGGAAAGGGGGTTTGTCATTTCAGCTCGTACAGGGCATGCTAATATGGCAGTGGCGCGTGAGTGGAAGCATTGGATAGAAGAACGTTGTACCACCGCACTGGATGACCACCATCTTATCCGCATGGTATGGTCATAACGGACCTTACGTCGTGAATCTGTGTACCGACAATTCGTCACCGTCTGATGCGGTTTGACTGATTGCACAATGCCATTGCATGGGCTTGCATTGCACGGACACCACAAGCGCCTCCGACTGCAATGGGCACACGACTGTTGTCACTGGCGTGCTGAGTGGCAAAGTATATTGCATACAGAGGATTTGTCCAACAGTGATGGCCGCATACGTGTATGACGGTACCGTGGAAAGCGCAATCTGGAGGTCTGTATTGTTGAGCGGCGTAGCGGACAAACACCAGGTGCGGTGGTTTTGGGCGCCATTGATTACAACAACCAATCTTACCTCTCACAAATCCAGGGCAATTTCAACAGCAACCTGTGCACGAGGGAGATTTCAGAGCCTGAGGCACTCTCACTGGTTCAAGCATCTCCACATGACACATTTCAGCAGAGGAATGCGTGGTGCCGTGTTGCAAGGAATGTACAAGCCTTTTCGAAGAACGACGGATGCCATTGCTTCCCTGGCCTGCAGGTTCGTCTGACGTAGCAGTCATGTGTGGGATATGTCTGGTTGGCAACTTGTTGGTCATGGTCCTTCAGTAACCAATGTAAACGATTTGTGGGTTCATATAACAACTGCGTGGTGGGAGATTCTCCAGGAACATACTCGAATCTTTGTGATCCCATGCCACTGTGTTTAGCAGTTATAATTGCGGCGCGTTGAGGCTACTGAATATTCAGGCTCAAAGGTCATGTCCAGATTTGTACATTTTGTTTATTTTCATGTACCTAATCTGTGGTATAAGCTTCATTTCCATCATGCGATTTCCGCTCGATGTTGCAATTTTCACAAACATTAGTGTATGAATCTTCTCAGCACTTACCTAACGACACGGTGAAGTCCCCGAAAAAAATCCATGGGTCATAAGGATCGGCCACGACCTTCCAAATGAGATCGCAGACGTCATTACCTGACCCATCCCTGTTTGAGAACGAACGGTTGTATCAATTTTTTAACATTCGTTTTGGTATCTTAATACAGAAGGTATGCAAATTTTTAGCCATCTGTGTATTGCGATAAACGATCTGAGCAGAATAACATTCCTACGCCTGCACTAAATTCCTTCATAGTGTCCTTGGTGCGCATGCTACTGCATTACATGACGTGTAGTTTTCAATACAGTAACGTTTTTAACATCAGTTTGACACGTACCAGTACACAGCTGTTGAAATGGCGGACATGAACTCCAGCACACTTTCATGTAACTGTGCGGAATCACCTCAATGCCGCATATTCAAATCGATCGATTGGTAAAGGTGCATCAGTTCCATGGCCAACACGGTTGATCGATGACACCTCTCGCCTATTTTTGTGGAGTTATATGAAGAGTATGGTCTATGGCACTCCTGTGACGTCAGCAGAGGACCTTATAGCTCAAGTACACAAAGCGATTGAAAATCTTCAAAGACAACCGCAGATATTGTACCATGGGCATGAGGTTCACCACCGCTGATATAGGCTGTGCAATGACGTAGGAGTTACACAGTTCGAAGCCCGTTTGTAATGTAGACAACTCAATGTTGGGTTTGTTAACAAATGTCTCACACTTACATGCGCTACAGCGTCCAAACCATGCTTTTCCGGACAGTGATTCTTATTTGAAAAGCAATCAGTTAGCCACAATTTTTTTGCATACTCTGTATATGTAATACTCGTATATTTATACATCTATTTTTAGAAACCATTGTTTTCCGAAGTTGAAATTATAACTAAATTTTTGTTAATATTTCCTATAACATGTTCAACTTCGTCCGTATAGGTGGTTTTGTCAAGCGAGTTACGCATATTACAACAGAAAACAATTAGCTTGTTGGTGGAAATACGTCATTGTAGAATGCAGAGGCAACTTTATTCTATTTGCGTAATGTCAAACTAAATTATATTTTGAGCTTTGTGTTTAAAAGTCATGCTAGCATAAAGCTTCCACGTCCATCGCACGTTATCAACTTATCGTTTCTGCTGTGTTTATATTCGAATACATTCTGCTTAATCGGTGCGTGTTTAATGTAAATAAAGCGCACTTTAAAATATGTTGGGATGTTTACCGAATTTTTCCGCTCTTTTGCATTACAGTGGGACGCACCATCCAACCTCATCAAACAAATATTCTCGCTTTTTGTATTTGTTCAATATTTCGCACATGCTTAGTTCTTCAAGCCACAGTGAAAACACTGCAAAATACGAGAGAAACTTTGCAGACATGTTGCTAAAATAATTGTTAAAATCTCAACATTTTCCAGTTTAATCTAAACTTTGGAGGGAGAGAGAAAGAGAGGTTTTGCTAGATGTTTTTTGTCTCTAATTAGTTCTCTTATCGTGGCCTGTTAGCGGTGAATTATTGAAACCGTTCCCTGTGTACGAAATTTCCATCTACTATAAAATTAAAGGTAAGCGGCAGTAAAAAATGCTTTAAAGCTTTTAAAGCGCTAGACGGGACAAATCGCAAGGCAGTATTGTGTTTAGAAGCTAACGTAGTGTTGGGAACCACTATGCTTAACTTATCCCATATATTGGGAAAGATAACGCCCGGAACGAGAAAGTGTGATTGGGAAAAACTGATTATTTCACCTCAATTTCCTTGAAAAAATAACCAGAAGTGTTGAAAACTGATTTTCATTTCTGTTACACCACCACCATCACCATCACCATCACCACCATCACCATCATCACCACCACCACCATCACCATCACCACCATCACCATCATCACCACCACCACCATCAGCATTATCATCACCATCACCACCATCATCACCATTACCATTACCATCATTACAATCATCACCATCACCACCATCATCATCACCACCACCATCATCACCATTACCATTACCATCATTACAATCATCATCATCACCACCACCATCAACATTATCATCACCATCACCACCACCACCATCACCATCACCATCACCACCATCACCATCATCACCACCACCACCATCAGCATTATCATCACCATCACCACCATCATCACCATTACCATTACCATCATTACAATCATCACCATCACCACCATCATCACCATTACCATCACCATTACCATCACTATGATCACCATCATCATCACCACCGTCATCACCATCAGCATTATCATCATCACCATCACCATCATCATCACCATTACTATTACCATTACCATCATCACAATCATCATCATCATCATCACCACCATCACCATCATCATCACCACCATCACCATCATCATCACCACCATCATCATCACCACCACCATCACCATCACCACCACCATCATCATCACCACCACCATCATCACCACCACCATCATCATCACCACCACCATCACCATCACCATCACCATCATCACCACCACCACCATCATCACCATTACCATTACCATCATTACAATCATCATCACCACCACCACCATCAGCATTATCATCACCATCACCACCATCATCACCATTACCATCACCATTACCATCACTATGATCACCACCATCACCATCATCATCACCACCGTCATCACCATCAGCATTATCATCACCATCACCATCATCATCACCATTACTATTACCATTACCATCATCACAATCATCATCATCATCGTCACCATCACCATCATCATCACCACCATCATCACCATCACCATTAGCATCACCATCACCATCAACACCATCACCATCATCACCACCATCATCACCATCACCATCACCATTACCATCACCATTACCATCACCATTACCATTATCATCATCGTCACCACAATCATCACCATTAACATCACCATCACCATCATCACCACCATCAACACCACCACCACCATCATCACCACCATCAACAGCACCACCATCATCACTATCACCATCACCACCATCATCATCACCACCATCATTACCATAACCATTACCATCACCATCAACACCACCATCACCGTCACCATCACCATCACCATCACCACCACCACCATCACCATCACCACCATCATCATCACCACCATCATTACCATAACCATTACCATCACCATCAACACCACCATCACCGTCACCATCACCACCACCACCATCACCATCACCATCACCATCACCATCACCATCACCACCACCACCATCACCATTTCCATTACTATCACCATCATTACCATCGCCTCTGTGGCATGATGGTTAGGGTGTCTGCCTCATGTTCAAGAGGTCGCGAGTTCCAGTCTCGCTTAGGGTAAGTTATCCGGTTAAGGTTTTTTTCCCGAGGTTTTGTCTTATCCTGAGAAGACGAACTTAAAGCTCTATGGGCCTCGGGCTCATTTGAGCATTTCACGCATTTCACCCGTTTCAGTCACTCAGCGTCCGATATGACAGTACGTTGGACGTTAACACAAAAGAAAAAAAAAAAATCATTCCCATCGTCTTCGTTATCAGCTCCGTCATTGTCATATTCTTCTTGTAATTATTATTGTTATTGTTATTTTGTTATTGATAGTATTATTACTAATGAATCTAAGTATTTAAATGTTGAGCATTTCAGCATACCGGAATATTGGTACAGGTACAAAGTTATATAATACGAATGCAGGACCTTTCCTGCAACAATAATAATACATCAAATGAATTTACAATATGATTTACCCTTCATATAAAATAGATTTTCTCTCCTCGCTACGTTGATTTAGGTATATGTTTTAATACAAACTGCTTCAAATTGAGCATATGTTTTCAACAGTAATTGAAAGCTTATTCTTGGTAATAAACCCTTGTGATGGAAAGAAAACAAATAAGTGACCCAAAATGATTAACAAACGGACTTTGGTTTGATTAAAAATTATTTCATTTGAAATTAGTCTATAGTCTAATTTGGCAGTTGTATTACCAGATGTTCTTTCTTTCCTGCAACAATATTTCAAAAACAGCTAACGCTACGAAGAAGTTGTCTGACACATTGTGTATTTAATAAGATGTACAGCAATGGAAACATTTTGAGCGCAGTACGAGAGCAGAACGGTTATGAGTTCCACGGTGTGTTGCAGTGCGGTTTACACAAGTCGATATTTCCAAATTCTATTTGTGTGTCCGATAGACAAAAACATATGGAACAGAGATTATCCATAAACTCGGCGCATGTTGGAAATATCGACTTGCGTAAACCGCGCTGCAGCACAACGTGGGAGTCAGAACTTTTCTGCTCTTCTGTGCATTTTTACTTTCTCTACTGGTACGTAGGGGAAGTATTGCATTCCACCAAAAAATTCGATGTAGAGATTTCACCGGAAATATATATTGTCAGCCCCCCCCCCCCGAATCCAAAAAAAGCATTTTTAGGAAAAAGATCCGTGTGTGTTTCAGTCTGTGCGTCTGTATCAGTCTGTGTGTCAGCCTGTGTGTCAGCCTGTGTGTCTGTGTGTCAGTCTGTGTTGGTCTGTGTGTTCAGTCTGTGGACAGCATAATTAAAAAACGAAAAGTCGGTTAAAAAGCAAAGTTGGTATTTAAGTTTAATGTCTTTCAAGGATGCGACATGAAGATTTTGAAGAAAATAGCCCCCCCTTAAACTACTCTTTACATGGAACATTTGTATTTTCTTGGAAATGGCTCTATTGATTTTGATTAAAATGTCATATTTTTTAGATATTTTTGTGGTAAATGAAATGTATATCTTGAATTTTCTGGCTATAGCCCCTGTAGTCGTATTTACTCTGGACGACTTTTGCATAACTGGTAAATCGTTAGAGATTAGACCAAATCATAGTGTACAAAAAATGTAGATCTTGCTAAAATTCACAATTTATGTCTGAATAAATTTTCTTGTAGGGTGAACCATTTCAGAGATATTCGTTGTTATGTGTGTGAGTTTCGGAAAACTTAAAACTTTCGTGAAATGGAACATCGTTTTTAATATTTTTGTATGTTAAGTGTGCAAAGGGAACGGAATCTCAAAGCTTTAAAACATCTATCACACAAAGCCTACTGTATTTGAATATTCCCTTGCACATACAAGGAAATAAGCAATAAGATAATTTTTACAAACGTTTATCTTAACTAACACGAAGAAGATACAGGAATAAGAGTTTGTAAGAACGGTCAGTACAAAAGTAGAGAAAGTCATGTGAGAAAACTGGAAACATAAATTATAGTTCTAATGACGTATTAAAACTGTGACATTAACCAAACTTCTTAAAGACTTCTTTTTTTTTGGGGGGGGGGCGGGAACATAAGATATTGCGAACCATTACTTTTCACTTGAAAAGTAATATAGGTGGGGAAATTTTCTTAAAAGCCCAATGTTGCAACCTTAAACGATACTGAACATAAATGCTAAATTTGAGTTGTGTTTTTCACATACAGACAGACAGACAGACATACAGACAGACAGACAGACAGACAGACAGGCGGGCAGGCAGGTGGCCGGCCAGGCAGGCGGCCAGGCAGGCGGCCAGGCAGGCGTCCAGGCGCCCAGGCGGCCAGGTAGCCAGGCAGGCAGATAAACAGATTGACAGAAACACGGACCTTTATCAGAGATCCGAAAATATGATTTCTACTGAAATACCAATATCGAATTTTTGGAAGCATGTGTAATAGAACACTGCCCTAGTTATCGTGAGGTCTGTTCTAGGCAGTCAAAACGACAAAAAACTAAAATAAAATAAAATAATATCTGCCAGCTATGTCCAGATACCTAATTTTTATATATGGACGTAGTGTGCGGATATTTTGATTTATTTAAACTTATTTATTACAATTTGTTCACAATACAATGTGCAGAAGCTACTAACCTAAATTAAACTAAATAACAATAAGGAAAATTAGTGATATTTTAAAGTTATATGGGATCTCATAGTATTCATGCAATTTATTGTGGAAACGACAGACAAGCTGCGAGCTTTTTTTTTCTTTCCCTGATTACCCTCCTCTTATGTAGGATTTACACCCCCTGGGACATACAAGCTAGTACCTAGGGTCATACGCCTGTCGGGGAGCAGAGGGACCTCTGGACCAGACAGAGTGAAGACCTGGAAGCAGGTGGTCAGCCAAGCACCAGGTATGATGCTGAGGAAGAGGATGATATGAAATGCAGGCAAATTGGAGATTGGAGAGGTGTTAACGGAGCAATTTGTGGAATGAATGGCGGGGAAAACCGGAGAACCCGGAGAAAACCCGCCAGACGCCGCTTCGTTCACCACAAATACCACATGCGGGCCCCGCATCACCTAGCCACGGCGCCACCATTATGCTCCCAGACTCAGAGAAGGGTGAGAAATAATCCTGGCTGGAGAAAAATTCCTACCCCCTGCCGAGAATCGAACCTGGGACCCCTTGCACAGCAGGCAGGTGCTCTACCAACTGCACTACAGGGCCGAAGCTGCGAGTTTGCCAAACGTAAACAGGATTAGTGGTATCACCAGACAAATGAGGAATCTTCTGCATGTTTCTTCATCTCGAACGTTCTGGCGCTGTGTGAAAATTTTCAATGACTATATAAGAGAGCCTTCCTACGAAACAAGTCTGCCGGAGTTATTGAGAGAGCCAGTCAGCGAGTGCATTTCTGTTGCAACGAAAAGCGCTGCTTTCCGACCGAGGTTGTGACTATTGTGGTGAAATGCAGTAAGTGCTGTTACTGTAAAGCGTGAGAGTAGTCGTGAGAGTAGTTGTGTTCTACTACCCAGCGAGTAAACCATCCGGAAGAGGAGGCTACGTCGGGCTAGTATTGTTTCGCCTCTACATAGCGGAAGAACGTGAAAGAATGTGAAAATAAAGTAGAGGGCAGTGAATAATGGAACTAGTGTACATTAGTGAAATGTTGGTGTAAACTAATTGAAGTCTAGAGTTGACAATTCATCTTGGTTAAGCGGAAGTGAAAACTTGAAGTCGTCGTCGTCGTCGTCGTCGTCATCATCATCATCATCATCATCATCATCATCATCATCATCACGGTATAAGCTTTGTGGCCCGTTCCGACTTCAAGGAAATTGATCGGACCATCTCATTCGTGGCCTGCCAACATTTCTTCTACCTACAGGTTTATACTTGTGTTCCTTGAAGAGATTGAGTAGAGTTAATTGTCCTCTGGATTTCTAACGAAGCGGTCAGTGAGCGCATGCGCTGTTACAAGTGGCCCAGTGCCCAGGAACTTCTGTTTTACTTGAAGTCATAATACATATTTTCTCTTACCTCTGTGACGAACTGTAACGTTGTACTGGGGTGCACTAGAACGTAACTCTTGTTAAGTCTGTGCAACCCACTGACACGTTTTAACCCTTTAGGATACCGTGGATCTTTAAAGAAATTACACTGGCAATTAGCAAGTCATGCTTGCCTTTATTATAAGAACTACAAACATACAAAACTTAACACCTTGAGTTACATAGACCTTGAATGTGTCGCCACTTCACAGTGGTTAGAAAAGAATATTACTTGACAAATACCTTTTATGAGATGATGGTTTTAATACATTAACCTTTCGAAAATTCCTGCCATGCTGATAAAGTTTTTACTCACGTGGTAACGATTTAGTTATATAAATATGGAAAGAGAAGAAGTAAAGATAATTTAGAAAGCAATTACTCGCGTATAATCACATGATGCCTCCCTATGTACCTAGCCACCATTTTCTCTGCCCATGCTTCGCAGAGTTCCTCCGTCGTTGAAATCCCAAAGTCGACTCACTGTCTGACGTTCCCGGACCTGGCTTGACAGGGATGACTAGTTGATACGCCGCTGTTTTCGGCAGTTCCCGCAAGAGGTCGTGGAATTCTCGGTGTAGATATGCGGGTTTCCTGTTGAAGCACCATGACGCTGCTTGTTTTTACATTTGGCGAAATTGTACTGATGGCTGTCTTTTGGATGGTAGGTAAAATAACGGCTCACCTCCCAGATATAAACTGGCAGACAAAGTAAAAACCAAATCATTAGCTATTAACGTTTTTGTTGTTGTCTTTTTGGCTCTCGGGAATACCGTACTTGTTTTCGGCCAATAAGTTGCTTGCGTTCAGATCAGAAAAGAGTAAACAAACAAAAGACAATACAAAGGATTTTCAGTCGATGTTACAAGGTGTGCATACGTGGAGTGTACCTAAATATTCAATATATTGCGAAGCCGGCCGGCGGCTGCAGATGAAAAAGAGAGCCAAGATCAAGCTACTGCATATCCTTGCATGTAAGTACCTGACCTACTGTAAGAGAGGGGTCAGAACAAGCATGACGATAATCGCGGCAGAACGAAGTGTTTCTAGACTGTTCGCAAAATGTCGACTGCCGGCTTGTTTGTGAGAGATTGAATACAAGGTGAATTTCGAGAAAAATCCGTGCTTTGTCATTCTTGCTTGTACAAGGAAGCAGGACACTGAGAAAAGCGAGTTCTTCGGGGCTGTTGAGTGTTGAACGAGACAGCTGTTAGAATCTCTCTCTCTCTCTCTCTGTGTGTGTGTGTGTGTGTGTGTGTGTGTGTGTGTGTGTGTGTGTGTGTGTGTGTGTGTGTGTGTGTACAGTCGTCGACGAGAGAAATGTGTGTGTCGGCAGAGGCAGTTTTATGTTGTTTAATCATCGTGTTGCAGTTGTTTGTGCCATGCTTAGGAGAGGACAGAACAGCTCTGACTTACAGCGTCACGAACAGTAAATTGTGTTAACGATAAAGCAGTTTTTGTGATTCAGTTTTGGAAGAGAGAATAAAGTGACAAGAAAAGGAACTGGATTCTTCATTTTCTCACAATATTACTAAATTCATTCAGTGTACAATATTAAACTTGTAGAGCGTTTAAAGCAGGAAAATAGTGGTTTCTTAATGCTGTTCAGAGGGCAGCAGGGATATTTTGCCATACACGTGCATTACTACGGTTTAGGTGCTTTACGATTCTTCTGCATGCTTGGATACTCTTGAATTATTTAATAACTAGTAGAACCGGTAGTTCCGCTTGCATTGTTGAGTTAATTACAGAGGTTCATGCCTCTCTTTTTCCTTCCATCACTCTCCCCTTTCGCTCTCTTCCTTAGACAATATTTCTCTACCTCTTCCACTCCCTTCTTTTCTTGTTGTCCCTCTCACATTCTACCTCTGTCTTCGTCCCTCGCATTCTCAAATTCTGTCCCATTGTTTCTGTATATTATTCATTCTCGTTATTTTTGACTCTCGCTCCCTTGCTCTTTCCCAACCCTTGTTCTCTTCCCTCTACATGCGACATGGGGCAACTCTAAGTGCCTTTTCGAAAAGGATAATATAAATTAAAACCTCAGTTAGGAACTATATTGTTTCCCATTATAACTAATTTACACCTGAATACTGTTAGTCATCATTTTTTGCAACTTTTTAAATATTCACCTCATCAAAAGTTCTCACACAAATCGTAAGAAGTAGCATGCTTATGGGGTTTTGTTATGTAACATTTTTTCTTAAATTAAATAAAAATATTTCATTTTCTGATTTCGCTCTATTTGACCCCATTTGGGCAGGTAGTAAAGTTGTCCTATAGCCTATTCTCTAAGTGTGACCTCAAACATGTTATACGCGTTTTACAACAATCAGTTTGGCGATTCTTGCATGAATAGATGTCTGACGCACACAACGCATATATACACACATACAAATTGTATAGAGTTTCAAGATAAACTTTTATATAGCTCACATCAATCATTAAAGTAAAATCGAAAAATATGGAAACATTTTCCATTACAATTTTGTTATACCTATGGATAGGGATGGTGATTTTTGGCATTTTGGAATTGTAAATTTAGCACTTTATTGCGTTTTCACATTTCTTATATAGTGTTTTGTAGCATTTTACGAAAATATATATACTTTAGGTTAACCCAAGTAAGTGGGCCATTTTTAAAAAAATAAATTTAGTATTAAATCTATAATTGTAAGAAAATACTGCCTAAATGCAATAAAATACAGCAAATAGAATGGCAGTAAAGTGTGACTCTGACAGGGGTTTTCAGCTCTCTGACAGTCATAGCGTACCCCAATCCCTAGGCCGGGCAGGTATTAGAAACAAGGTCATGTTCCGAGTTAAACCTCACACATTATAGTACAGTACGCGTGGGGTTATGTAAATTACTCCCAGGGTACTTTTTGTGTTTTCACAAGTACGTAAATTGCCTCCCAGATACCTGAGACGATGTATGTAAATTACCTCTATGTCGCTGAATATTAAAACACACTTGTAAATCCGCCACTGAATGGATTTCCGTTGGGATTACTTCAATGGAAAATGATGATATGATAACTACATATCAGAAGATGCCAACTTCCCTCCTATAATGGGGCTGAACTATCATCAGTTAGAGACACCCCCAACAACTGCGAATCTTTCCACAGAAAAATTAAGTCTTTTCTTCGCCAGTCATCCAAATATTTATGTCTTGACTGAAGTACTGAAATAAATATAAACCGACACTTATGCACTACTCAGAAGTGTGGGCAAACGAAATAAACATGCTCTTACGAAAGAAAATACAATATTAGCATTTCGACACGGAATTATTATAGACCAGTTTTTAAGCACTGTTTCTTTTAAATTCCTACCACTTCAAAAAATGAAGCGTTTTTTATTTCTTTCACCACGTTTTTAACCATACCAGTAATTTGCATCTTATATTACTGACAGTCCTAAGTCTGCAAATGGAAAGGAAAATTGTGGTTTATGATTATTAACCAATAACTACTTGTTCAAGAAGCCATTAAAACGGGAAAAACTGTATTTTTAATTTTGTAAGATATCCATGTCTGGCTCGAAACACTTCAGTTAACAGTGGCGGACTAGAAGTGAAGGCAAAATACCCAGATGAATGGGGGAGGCAATTTACGCTATAGAGTTCAGGTAAACAGGAGGCAATTTACGTTCTTTTTACAGCTGGGGAGGCAATTTACCGATGCCGGTACGCGTAGTCGATAGGCACGAACAAGAATACGCAGCTTTAAAATACCAGTCAGGTAATTGAAGACATTGTTGGACTATACCATTTTAAGAGGAGGAGGGAAGAAAGAGTATTGTGGATGTATTTTAAACTTAAAATTTGTCCTCGAATTTTCTACGATACACAGAAAATAGGCTTGGGCTGAGATAAACCGTTTCGATGGATGGGATGGACGAGATTGAAGACCTGTTATTTCTTCAATTTCCTACGTACGACCAAGTTTTTCAGTGTCACATGGATACAATATATGTGGAAGCAAACTTGTTAATATTATCACTAAATCACGTAAAATGGGTTAATGAGGAATAGAATATGAATGTAATGTTTTTAATTTACTGTAGGTACATAAGAATGACAAGACAATACCACTACTGGAACTCAGTAACCACGGAACATGCGTCAGTTTTGGTATTTGGTGTCTGAAGTTCAGCATCCGTAAACAACTTTGATATTGCTTTAAACATTTCGTGGAACTTTCAATTTAAATTTGTCATTTCAAAGTGGCTTACAGTTGATTTACTTATATTTGCACATTTATGCTGTAGTGATAGCTATTTTCAGAGGGAATAGTGGAAGGTTTATAGTGATTTTATTAAATTGATTTGGAATTGTATGTCTCTGTTGATGTCCTTTAACACTGCGAATAGAATCACTGTTTTTACAAAGTGAATGTTTATATTTCACCTTTTGTATTGTTTAGGTTCATTGCATCAAATGACTTAACTCTATTACGTCGTATAATCTTATCATTAGGGCTCGGAAGTTCATGACCTAAAAAGCACTGAAATATGCATGCAAATATGCTCTTAAAAACTTGAAAATATGCCAAGAAATATGCACTATTTAATTTAAACGATTGATGTCCCTTTGCAGTAGACAAGACGAGTTAGTATAAATAATAAATAAAGTTACCTTATTCCCCAGATGTTGAAGCAGAAGTGGTCCCGCTGCTAGTATTAACTGCTAAATTGCAGTTCACAACCAACACTTTGCAAAAATTTTCAACTGTAAAACATCGTATGTTGTCTCACAAAACACTTCTGTAGCGTGAAAAACTCTCTACGTGACAAGATGTTATTCGGGCATATTTAAATGATGTTAACTGCTTCACAGAGAGAGAGAGTCAAGTCTCTTGGTGTGACAGATGGTTTTCTTTTGAGGATGTCTTGAATATCGCACATCTGTTTATAAATAGATTTTTTTTTTTTTTTTTTTTTTTTTTGCAATTGCATAATTCACTTTCTCTTTCACTTGTCCTATGCTACAAGGAACCGAACTTGGGTCACATATTGTTTTTTTTTCAAAGACAGTAAATGATTCATGCAAAGGAGATCCTACAGCTTCCAATGCCTGTGGCTGTTGGTAAGAAAGAAAAATGGGCAGATATGAAACTAAGATCCTTTTTTAACCCAGTGCCTGACAGAATATTTTGCACAGTTTCTATTGATGAAGCATTTTTCGAGTCCAGCGAATTAACAACCTCTTCGACTATTTCTGTGCTCAGTATAACATAAAACTGCATCGATCCATGTTCCCCATCGGGTTAACACTAGTTCAGGAGGAAGTCGGATATTAGGTGCTGTTGATCTAAACAACTTAACTCTTTTAGGAGATTTAACAAACATTCTATTTGTACTGGACACAAATCTATCTACCAACGGGAAAGAATCACGTATTATATAGTGACGTATTATATAGTATATATATCACGTATATATAAACCTCTCAGATAACGCACTGATTATTCTCTACGCACATACATATAATGAAGGGATGGAAACAGGGGATTCACTGCATGACAACATTACTCACCTCGCGAGTTGCATCATCATGTGCAATACTACCAATGTGAAAAATATTATGCAGATGGAAAAAATAATTTAAGAAAACATAAATATAATTAAAATATGCAATATAGGGGCTATAATATTGAAATCTTTGTGAGTTATATCATCATGAGCAATACTACCAATATGAAAAATATTATCCAGATGGAAAACGATAATAAAAAACCATAAACACCATTATAATATACAATATAGAGGTTATAGTATTGAAATAATATGCATTTATCAAAAAACAAGAAAATATGCAGTTATATGCATCATAAAATCATGTCCAAATAACTGAAAATAACTTCCTAGCCCTACTTATCATACATTTCTTTAAGTTATTTTAATAAGATGATTGATTAGAGCAGAGCATCTTTTAACCCATCGATAGTAACTGCT
Organism: Tenodera sinensis; assembly: GCA_030765045.1. Lineage (NCBI taxonomy): Eukaryota > Metazoa > Arthropoda > Insecta > Mantodea > Mantidae > Tenodera > Tenodera sinensis. The sequence goes on from CM060971.1 coordinate 6,037,760, forward strand.
TGGGATCTTTTGTAAGTGCAAATTGCTGCATTCGACTTCCTCTTAGTCCTTTCTACTTGGTTTTCTGGACACGATATAACAAAATTTGTATTAAAAAAGCAGAAAATTGAACATGTAAAATAAAGTTTGTATATCATTAAATCATTGTTAATCTAAAGACACCGAACAGGATTGCTCAGGCGGTAACGTCTATGGTACGTATTTGGGACGTCTGGGGTTCGATTCCCGTGACTCTGACATGGGTTTTTCCGTGGTTTCTCCTTGTCATTTAGGTGATGCTGGGGTGCATTATTTTATACCACTGTTTCCTTTCCAGCATTTCCCTTCATTCCATTTCCTTATCATCTTTCAGGTGTACCTTCAGGCGTGTAGTGTTGGTAGTGCCGGGCAGATGGCACGGATGATTGCGCACGGTAAATGCTGTTCTCGGCGCTAGGTGCCGTTTAGCCGACCTTGTCCTTCGAAGGGGGGGGGGGGACGCTCAGTGCGACACCAGAACCGCGGTGTGATGGCTGCTTGGTGGGGTCTGGAGCCGGGATGAAGAAGTCTCGGCACTTCTTAGGGACTTCGGCGCGTCTCTGTGGCCTGTCTAGCTGCCACCCTGTGTGTAGCACCTTCGGATCCCTCGATTCATCCCTGTCTCCTGGGGGTGGTAGTCACAATAAATCTGTGTAGGTCGAAGTGAGCCAGATGTCCCATCTGTATCTGTACCCTTTACCCATAGTCTACTTGCAACTACGTGTTGAAATGTTATGCTTTTATGTAGAGAATCCTGCTTAATTATCAACAAGGAAGCACAAATGGAACATGTAGAAACTAATAAACTTAGAAGACTTTTCGGTAGACCAGTAATATAGAAATCTATTTCAGAAAACTAGAATTTTGAAATTTGTATTTTTATGGTATTTGTAAAGTATTTTGTTTCTTCCACCTCCTGCTATTATTATTATTATTATTATTATTATTATTATTATTATTATTATTATTATTATTATTATTATTATTATTATTATTATTATTATTATTATTATTATTATTATTATTATTATTATTATTATTATTACTATTACTATTACTATTACTATTACTATTACTATTATTATTATTATTATTATTATTATTATTATTATTACTATTACTATTATTATTATTATTATTATTATTATTATTATTATTATCATTATTATTACTATTATCATTATTATTACTATTATCATCACTATCATTATCATCACTATCATTATCATCACTATCATTATCATCACTATCATTATCATCACTATCATTATCATCACTATCATTATCATTACTATCATTATCATTACTATCATTATCATCACTATCATTATCATCACTATCATTATCATCACTATCATTATCATCATTATTATCATTGTCATTACTATTATTGTCATTACTATTATTATTATCATTATTATTATTATTACTATTATTATTATCATCATTATTATTATTATTACTATTATTATCATCATTATTATTATTACTATTATTACTATCATCATTATTATTACTATTATTATTAATCATTATTATATTTCTTTTCTTCTATTACAGTAGTAGAAAAAGGAATAGGTTATTTGAAATTTGACACTCTCTCATAGAATGCACATTATCAATACAAAATACAGTCGAGGGTTCAGCAACATATGAACTGCTCTTCTGGCAACTGACCAAAGCTGGATCTGTTATCTTAACACTGGACAACGGCCAAATTGGCACTGGTTTCAAACAACACGCCGCAACCCTCCCTTTTCCACTAACAACTCCTTATCCGTCACATGTCCGTCACCACCTACATAGATGAGGCCTAAAATGTTTCTAAACTTTAATTTCAATGGCGTAAATTATGGAACATACTATCAATAACGGAATTGTCCCCTAGGTATTCCGAAACGCAAGATTTTGTTTCATTTTGAGAGAGAAAGCAAATTGAGATTCCAACTAATACTCTGAATAAATTACTTAACACACAATAACATATCTATCACTGTTGTTTTTCAACAAAGTATCAAATAGCCACCACATTGCAGTTGGATACATACACCCTTGCACTTTCCTTTATATAGGCAATGCAATCAGCGATAGGAACCTCGTGTCTCATTATCCAGATGTTCATTTATTGTAGTCGGGTGGCATTTTGAATATTGTAGTTTTTTAAATAACATGGAGTACCTGGCTGCCAACTTTTCACTAGATAGATTGGCAGAGGTTCCCAATAACGCTAAATACAATATTGTGGCTAACATTTAAAATGAACACTTATAAGAAGTGTAACTAATGAAATTAAATTTTAATATAAATACTAAGCTGATATTGCATACGTGTTCGTCTGGTATTGGTCCTATCCATTCAACAGACAGCACACAAACCCATAATTAAAAAACAATATTTTAACTTGCTTCTACTGTCATGTTCACTGACCACTTCCAATTCCTTCTTATATTTAACACCTTTGTCCGACACCTCTCAGTTCTGGCGTTGACCACAAATCAATGGATCCTTCAAATGTTCTGTATCTGAACACTCATTGATCTCATCTTCCCACCCATTATATGTCCAAAATCTTTCCTTCAATAATTTCTTCCTCTGATTCCTCAATTTCCACTCACTCACTCACTAAGCCACCCACCCATTCACCCACAAACTCATTCACCCACTCACTCACCCAATCACTCACTAACTTACTCACTCACCCAATCACTCACCCACCCACCCACTCACTCAATCACTCACTCACTCAATCACTTACTCACTCACTCACTCACTCACTCACTCACCCAGTCAGTAAGTCAGTGAGTCGCTCAGTCACTCGCTCAGCCACTCGCTCAGTCACTCGCTCAGTCACTCGGGCAGTCACTAGCTCAGTCACTAGCTCAGTCACTCGCTCAGTCACTCGCTGAGTCAATCGCTCAGTCAGTCGCTCAGTCACTCGCTGTCACTCGCTCAGTCACAGGATGTCACTCGCTCAGTCACTCGTGCAGTCACTAGCACAGTCACTAGCTCATTCACTCGCTCAGTCACTCGCTGTCACTCGCTCAGTCACTCGATCAGTCACTCGCTGTCACTCGCTCAGTCACTCGTGTAGTCACTAGCTCAGAGCTCAGTCACTAGCTCAGTCACTCGCTCAGTCACTAAGTCAGTCGCCAAGTCAGTCGCCAAGTCAGTCGCCAAGTCAGTCGCCAAGTCAGTCGCCAAGTCAGTCGCCAAGTCAGTCGCCAAGTCAGTCGCCAAGTCAGTCGCCAAGTCAGTCGCCAAGTCAGTCGCCAAGTCAGTCGCCAAGTCAGTCGCCAAGTCAGTCGCCAAGTCAGTCACCAAGTCAGTCGCCAAGTCAGTCGCCAAGTCAGTCGCCAAGTCAGTCGCTCAGTCAGTCGCTCAGTCAGTCGCTCAGTCAGTCGCTCAGTCAGTCACTCAGTCAATCCCTCAGTCAGTCGCTCAGTCACTCGCTCAGTCAGTCGCTCAGTCGCTCGCTCAGTCACTCAGTCACTAGCTCAGTCACTCGCTCAGTCGCTTGCTCAGTCAGTCACTCAGTCGCTAAGTCAGTCGCTAAGTCAGTCGCTCAGTCAGTCGCTCAGTCACTCAGTCACTAGCTCAGTCGCTCGCTCAGTCAGTCACTCAGTCGCTAAGTCAGTCAGTCAGTCAGTCACTCAGTCACTAAGTCAGTCGCTAAGTCAGTCGCTAAGTCAGTCGCTAAGTCAGTCGCTCAGTCAGTCACTCAGTCGCTAAGTCAGTCGCTAAGTCAGTCGCTAAGTCAGTCGCTAAGTCAGTCGCTCAGTCAGTCACTCAGTCAGTCACTAAGTCAGTCGCTCAGTCAGTCGTGCAGTCATTAGCTCAGTCATTAGCTCAGTCACTCGCTGTCACTCGCTCAGTCACTCGCTCAGTCAGTCGCTCAGTCAGTCGCTCAGTCAGTCGCTCAGTCAGTCGCTCAGTCACTCACTCAGTCAGTCGCTGTCACTCGCTCAGTCAGTCGCTCAGTCACTCGCTCAGTCATTAGCTCAGTCACTCGCTCAGTCAGTCGCTCAGTCAGTCGCTCAGTCAGTCGCTTAGTCAGTCGCTCAGTCAGTCGCTCAGTCAGTCGCTCAGTCAGTCGCTCAGTCACTCGCTCAGTCGGTCCCTCAGTCAGTCACTCAGTCACACGCTCAGTCGGTCGCTCAGTCAGTCACTCAGTCGGTCGCTCAGTCAGTCACTCAGTCACACGCTCAGTTGGTCGCTCAGTCAGTCACTCAGTCACTCGCTCAGTCACTAGCTCAGTCAGTCAATAAGTCACTCGCTCAGTCTGTCGCTCAGTCAATCGCTCAGTCACTAGCTCTCTCACTAGCTCAGTCAGTCACTCAGTCAGTCACTCAGTCAGTCACTCAGTCAGTCACTCAGTCAGTCACTCAGTCAGTCACTCAGTCACACGCTCAGTCACTAGCTCAGTCACCAGCTCAGTCAGTCACTCAGTCACCAGCTCAGTCAGTCACTCAGTCACACGCTCAGTCACTAGCTCAGTCAGTCGCTCAGTCAGTCGTTCAGTCAGTCGCTCAGTCAGTCAGTCGCTCAGTCACTCGCTCAGTTGCTTGCTTAGTCGCTCCCTCAGTCGCTCAGTCAGTCACTAAGTCAGTCACTCAGTGACTCACTTTCTCACTCACTAAACTACCCATCCAATCACTTTGTCACTCACTCACCTAATCACTCACTCAGTCACTCACTCATCCACTCACTAAGCCACCCATCCAATCACTCAGTCACTCACTGATCACTCACTCACCCAATCATTCACTCACACATCCACGCACCCACTCATTCACTCACTCATTCTTTCATTCACTCATCCACTCACTTTTCAATCACTCACTCACCCATCCACCCACTCACTCATTAAACTCACTCACTCACTCACTCTTCAATCACTTTAAAATTATGTATTTTCACTAGCACTGAACCTACTATTTATGTTTTAACGTTATAGTGAGCTTAAATGCCTTGGATCTGACGTGCACATCTAATGCAGCAGATGATCAGACGGAATGTGGATTGAGTTCTGCTCGACCTTATTAATACAGCTTCAGAATTCTGACCTCACTAGAAGTGGAGGGAGGGGCGGGGGTGTAAATATTGTTCTTGATGAAACCCTGTGGAGAGAAATCGCACACTGGGTTGCGGTGCATCTATTGCACTGGTCGAATTCATCGACCTGCACTGTGTCACGGATGTCCGTATACTCATATGGAGAGCACCAGTGTCAGGAAATGAATCCCTGTTCCTCCTCCTCGTCAGAATTAACAACGTGGAAGGAATAAGATATCCAAATTGCAGACTAAAAGCCCATTGGACCGCAACGCACTATCCCTTCGTGCATATTCAAGCAGACATGAACTACGATCGGTTAGTTGTGCAACCAAAAGCAAGGTAAACATTTCTGCAACGATACAACAAATCAGATTAAAATTCCAAGTTTTAAGCTTTCCTCTTTCAATTTCAAACTTGAACTTCATGCATTTCTTTCAAAAGCTGATAAGAATAAAGCCTTATGAAACAGACTAATCATTTTTAACCAGCGGATAAAATTTATTGACTTGGGTACCATTTGTATTAATCAAGATATTAACCACAGCCGCCATTTGAAACTACCCTTCGCATGGGCATATTGTAGCTGTCTTTGATTTTCTCAAAAATACCAGCAATGGCTTTCATTAACGTGTCCAATGTTGAAGTTATTTACATGCATTTTATGCTTAGTACTCCTAAACCGTAAGTGACTGGGAAAAATTGACAGTCAAAAAGTGTTGATCTATTTGAAACACATAGCCCTTCTTTTTATTACCTTCTCTGCCGGTAAGTAGGGGAAGTATTGTATTCCACCAAAAAATTCGATTTCGAGATTTCACCGGAAATATATGTTTTGAGATCCCTTGAATCAAAAAAAAAAAAAAAAAAAATTAGAAAAAGGTCCGTGTGTGTCTGTGTCAGTCTGTGGACAGTATAACTCAAAAACTAAAAGTTGGTTAAAAACCAAATTAGTATTTAAGTTTAATGTCTTTCAAGGATGTGACACGAAGATTTTGAAGAAAATAGCCCCACCCTAAACTACCCTTTACATGGAAAAGTTTTCGAAAATTTTGATTTTCTTGAAAATGGCTCTAACGATTTTGATTAAAATGTCAAATGTTTGAGATATTTTGATGACAAATGAAATGTATATCTTGAATTTTATGGCTATAGCTTCTGTAGTTGTATTTACTCTGGACGACTTTTGCATAACTGGCAAACCGTTAGAGATAGACCAAATCATACTATACAAAAATGCCGATCTTGCTAAAATACACAATTTATGTCCGTATAAAGTTTCTTGTAGAGTGAACCATTTCGGAGACATTCCTTGTTATGTGTGCGAGTTTCGGAAAACCTAAAACTTTCGTGAAATGGAACATTGTTGTTCATTTTTTATTTGTTAACTGTGCAAAGAGAACGGAATCTCAAATCTTTAAAAGATTTGACTATCGCACAAGGCCTACTGTATTCTAATATTCCCTTTGCACCTACAAGGAAATAAGCAATAAGACAATTCGTACAAATGTTTATCTTAACTAACACGAAGAAGATATAGGAATAAGAGTTTGTAAGAATGGTTAGTACAAGAGTAGAGAAAGTCATGTGAGTGTAACACATCAGATTTTTTTTACCTGCCCGGCAATATAACGAATGCACTACATTTGTCAATTTAATTTATTTAATATTCTGTCAATATTCAAATATCTTTTGTTTCTATAAAAGTTATATAAATGAAAACATACTTTAAATATCGATATTTTGAGAGATTTTTAAACATGTTCACTAGATTTTCCTGACTTCTTGTTGATTGTTTTGACAGACAAGGTTCAGAGGTAGACCTAGACTTTGACCTGTAGAAGATCTTCGCGCCTATGTCCCTGACGGGACACCCCTAAGAGGGAAGAGGGTGAGGGTGGTCGGACCTGAGGATAGCCGACAGCAGAGACCGGGGTCCCTAACAACCCCGGATTTGAACTCCCCGGTGGCGGCTCGTGCTCTGACTCCTGACTCCACTGGGGGGCCCGGCACTCGGAGACTCCTGAGGATGAGGGTTTACAGAGTACAAGCACCTGGCATGCACGCAGAAACTCTCGCCGACTCTTAGGACCCTGAAAGAACCAAGCACATGGAGGGTAAAGTGAAATGAGAATTGTAGTGAATTTGGAAGGACAGGAAATTCGAAGAATATAATTATCCTTCCTAGCACTCGCTTAGTGACCTGGGAAAACCCCGAAAAAACGCAGGAAGGTCGGTAACGGGGACCGAACCCATGACCTCCGGGATGCTAGCCTCACAGTTACCGGGGAGCCATTTCGCTCGCGTCTTCTTACTTCCTGTAAGCACCTTTAAGGACATATATAATAAAACAATATCTAATACCCAAATAAACAATAAGCTTTTTTAGAATTGTTTCTAGACGAGTGGGCAGAGAAAGTAATGTGAATGTAACACGTCAGCAATTTGTTTCCTTTGTCTGACCATGAGTTACTTCGGTATGTATCTTAGGATGGTATTCCTACTGTTATTCAGCCTCTGGTATGGACTGGTTATACGCAAATATCACACAGAGCAGGAAGGACACTGTTGTTTGTTGGTTGGATGGAAAGCGACCTAACAAATTTACGATGGTCTGATTAGCCTGTTCCATGAGAACATTGCAAGAGAATGTGTGGCTCCCCTGCAATCCAATATTTGGCTTCACTTGGAGAAACAGATTCTACTATACATCAGAGAGTTTGCACCGCCCTTACGTATGTATTGTTATTCTCTGGAAATAGATTCAGCCGCACGATTTATGCCTCCGCTTTTTTATCAGCTTAATAGTGACAAATTTTGTAAATGGAATTAATTTAGTTCAAGTACTTGTTTGTGAATGCAGTTCCAATATTTGACTGGGAAATGATTACATTGCAATACGTTTCTTTCGACTGGGTAAAGAACAGCTAGAGGTTGTTAGAATTGTTGATATTTCGCCGTTTGGGCTAAATAAACATTACATACCTATTTATTTCTAAAACGCCGGCATAATCGGCTTTTAGAGTGTTTCTTTTTACTTTCTCCACTACGTATATTAAGTAGGAAAAGTACTACATTCTATCCAGAAATTCGACGCCGAGATTTCACCGGAAATATATGTTTTGAGGCCCCTAAATCCAAAAGATGCATTTTTATAAAAAGGTCCTTCTGTGTGTTTGTCTGTGAACAGTATCACTCAAACAGGGAAAGTCGATTAAAAACAAAAATTGGTATTTAAGTTTAATAGTTTTGAAGGATGCGACACGAAGATTTTGGAGAGAATTCCTCCACACTAAACTATCGTACTCTACATCGAAACTTTTTCAGAAATTTTGATTTTGTCAAAAATGCCCCTAACGATTTTGATTAAAGTGCGATAGGTTTGAGATATTTTTATCAGAAATGAAATGTATATTTTAAATTTTCTGGCTCTAGCCTACGTGGTCCTTTTTACTCTTGAATTTTGAATAACTCGTAAACCATAAGAGATAGGCCAAATATTACATACAAAATGTAGATTCGTTAAAACACACAATTTATGTTCAAATACTTTTATTTTGGAGTGAACCATTTCGGAGGTAGGTATTTGTGTGAGTTTTGGAATACTTTCGTCAAATAGGAGATCACTATTCATTTTTTATACCTTAGCCGTGCAAAGAGAACGAATCTCAAAGCATTAAAAGATTTGACTATCGCTCAAAGTCTGCTGTATTCCCATATTCCCCTTACACCTACAAGGGAATAAGCAATAAGATAATTTGTACAAATGCTTATCTGAACTTACACGAAGAACATATAGGAATGAGAGTTTGTAGGAATGGTTAGTAGAAGAGTAGAGAAAGTCCTGTGAGTGCAACACCAGATTTTTATACACGTGACTCCTACTTTTATCAGCTGGTCATTTACCATTTTGATAAAATATTATATGATTTTAGTCATAGTTTAGGGTTTATTTACTTGGAATTTTTCGAAAATCTTCAAGAATTACAGGAATTAAGTTTATTGTGAAATAGCTAAGCATATTAAATAGTTCAAGTGAAACTTCTTCCAAATATGACATTAATGAGTTGAAACATTGAATAAGTGACACAAAACGTTTTCTTAAAATAAATTAGCTGGATGCCCAAAACTTTTAAACTTGTACAAATTAACTAAGCCCGTGATGCAACAGCCCTTTCCGGGCCAAGGCGTACCACCGGGCTGCTGCGTCGCCCACCTCCGCGCCCCACAGACGTCATGAGTGGGGTGCAGTACTGGAGGGTGGAACGTGGTCAGCGCTCATGAACGGCATATGTGCCGCTATTTCTCAATTAGGTAGCTGTTCAATTGGCCCCTCACGGATTTTATGACGCGATTACACTCCGAACCAGGTCTCCCAGCGGGAGAAAATACCCACGCTGGTACCGGGAATCGAACCCGAAACTTCCATTAATAAGCAGCAGCGCCAGAGATACGACTTTCGGCTTGTATACTGAGCTCAAATAAAAATTCTGGGTGTGATAGAGTAAACCGCAGGGTCCAAGGGGCACTCCATATTACCATATTAATTATTATGAATAAAAAATATATCTAAACAACGTTAAAATGTTGGGTGCAATATATATATTGTTAAGAATATATGTTAAAGGAGTTAAAACAAGCAAAAGGAAACTCTAAACTTTTAGACTTTCACAGCTAAATTGTCTAAAATTTGTAACCTCATCGTTCTATATATTCAAGAAAGTGTTATGCAGCTTTACCGACATTTATCTTGCTTTTCGTTCCAAAAGTACTGTAGAAAGTAAAAACAGCACTTGTCAATAATTATGCAACACTGAGAACTAAACTGGTTTCCTTGGAGACTGTTTTGAATTATTAACAAATTGGCAGAGCAACGGGACAAAGTTACAAATGGGTCCATCACTAGAGAATTCCTTCCGAGGGTCGAGAAAAGGTTGCAAATGAAAATAACTAACACTCAAAACCTGACAGCAATAACCAATGAATACGGAGAAACAAGGGTCTACCCTCACAGATTTAAGACATAGATAATCCAAACTGTCCATGTAACATAGAAGAACAACTATAAACCACCTAATTTACGTGTGTCCAGTGTTAAACAAAGAAAGACAAAACTGATTAATAAAACTCTATAATGAATGACCAGTGAATAAAAGTGTATTAGTCAATTGTTTTTTCACAATCATTTGTTAATTCCATTGATTTGGATAATAATAGTAATAATAATAGTAATAATAATAATAGTAGTAATAATAGTAGTAATAATAGTAGTAATAATAGTAGTAATAATAGTAGTAATAATAGTAGTAATAATAGTAGTAATAATAGTAGTAATAATAGTAGTAATAATAGTAGTAATAGTAATAGTAGTAATAGTAATAGTAGTAATAGTAATAGTAGTAATAGTAATAGTAGTAATAGTAATAGTAGTAATAGTAATAGTAGTAATAGTAATAGTAGTAATAGTAATAGTAGTAATAGTAATAGTAGTAATAGTAATAGTAGTAATAGTAATAGTAATAATAGTAATAGTAATAATAATAATAATAATAATAATAATAATAATAATAATAATAATAATAATAATAATAATAATAATAATAATAATAATAATAATAATAATAATAATAATAATAATAATAATTAACAGTAACACACTACCAAGAGTAAATTATAATAAAAGTAATATGAATGTAATACTAATAACATCAATAATAATAACTAATAATACTTAATAAAAAAATACAGCAATAACATGAATAAGAAACGAAGAAATGCCAATGAAACATTACGTGCCATCAGGCTTGCTCTTTACAATCTCTAATTGAAATGTTAGAAAGCAGCATATACAAGATTGAGTTTATTCCCTGTAAAATAAAGATCTTGGAAGCAAAATGAGACTTTCTCGGTTGTTTATACTGTTATTGTTAATTATCACGAAGTACACACCCTCTTTCAATTGCCTCTCACCTCTCGTCCCGCTAAGAAGCAGCAACGCCACAGGCCTCTCTTCCGCCGTGAATCTCTGCAACTCTTTTAACGCACGGTGGGTTATCTACTTACGGTGGGGCCGGCTCTGGTGGGTCACCTGGTATATGCTATTTACAACTAAACCCTTTTTGTTTTGACGACAGCGTTTTTATGGTTATTTTTCAAAATTCTAAATCAATTATTTTTATATACAATTTTAGGCAGTGTATAAACAAAATCAAGCTTTGCTTCTGATAAACAGAAACTATTTTTGCTATCAATCAACCGTAAAGGTATTTCTGAAGAAAGCTTGAAATTTCAGCTAATTATTTTAAATAGTTTTCTAATAATGAGCCATCAATTAGTATGGCGGCATTTCGACTCTCCTTAAGTAATGTTGCATGTTGTTGGAGAAACTGCAGGATTCAAATAATCAATAAATTGATGAAAACAGAATTGACTAGATAGTATATGCAAATGCGATTGGTAATTGTGGTACCGTACATAAATGACGTAGTAAATTACCAGTAGCATTGGTAGGGAAAGAAATATAATACAAAATACAGCGAATTATGAAATTTAATGAATAATTCAAAATAATGATCACCAAAAGCTGTGATTATGAGTTTGGTCACTGTGATTAAAATAAAAATGGCAATCTTGGTTCAAAATAACATTCTTCATTATCACTGAAATACATTTTCACACACACACACACACACACACACACACACACACACACACACACACACACACACACACACACACACACACACACACACACACACACACACACACACACACACACACACACACACAGAAGGGCCTTTTTATAAAAATGCATCTTTTGGATTCAGGGGCCTCAAAACATATATTTCCGGTGAAATCTCGACATTATTCTAATCGTATTTGAAGACACTAATGTTCCGTGGGTTAAGTAGCCTTTTATATACCCTCTCTTAATTTCGAGAAGGTTCAAAGTTCAACTCTTCCGGTTTCTGGAGGAATCTAGTAAAATATGATCAAAAACGTAAACAACGTGATCGGTAAGGGGTAACGCCCGATAGGTATGCAACTCATCTAACGTACTGGCAATGCAGGTAGGTTCTGAACTGACCAATTCTTCTACTAGGATAACCACCGCAGTCTAAACTTACTTATGGCAGGCATCGGCAAACGTGTACTCAATGAGGTATCGGTATGACGTCTCAACATGCAACCCGCAATACACATGACGTAATGTAGAACAGGGGATGGCATTGACCTTCGTTCAGAGTCAGTGGTGGACTCACTCGCTACAGAGTACAATAAGGAATACTACATATACTTGAATCTAACTATTTTGGTCTACGATACTTTAGGTAGGTCTAGATATTTAAGCAATATATTTCAGTTCACTTCTATTTGCAATGTACCATGAAAATCTAGTGATATATCACAAGTAGCCACTCTTAGTATAGCACGTAAATTATCATCTGTTAATCGCGATACAAGATTTTTTTTTGGATTCAGTTTCTTTTCTTCTACACATTTCTTAAATGCTTGAAATAATTCTGCCCCTGTTGTATGTTCCCTAATTGGAATGACTTCAAGCATATATTCTTGTATCGAGAGGTTGTTAGTAACTCCACGAGTGAAAATTACCAATTGTGCTGTGTCAACGTTGTCAGTGCTTTCATCCAACGCGAGAGAAACGGCTATACATTCATGGACCTCGGTTTGTAGTCTTTTTTCGGCTATTTCTCCTATTTTATGTATCCTTCTCTGTATGGTTCGTGGTCATAATGCAATATTACTAAAAATATCATATTATTCAGGGCAAATTATGTTGGCAACTTTACTATCGCATTTTTTATGAAATCTCCATCACTAAAACACCTCAGTGACTGAGCAATCTCCAAAGCAACAGCATAACTGGCGTGAAGTTGTCTATCAGTTATAATATTTGAATTAATATTAGGTGTATTATCTGAACATTGCTCTTTGAGCTGTTGCAGTTGGTTCGTCCGATCTAGATCTGAAAAAAATGAATAAAGGACAGTACGTCAGTGTTATGCTACTTTAAATCGTGGTGTAAATTTATGAATACATGTTTGCGTATAATTGTATGGTGATCTTATGACATGTATCAGAATACCGCTTGATGTTCCATTGATGAGTGTGTTTTTGAACTTTAGAGCACAACAAACACCTTACGTTCCTTACATGATGAGAGAAGAAATAATCAAAGTGCTATGCTAGATATTAAATTTAATAGACCAGGAATAATTAGATGCACTCTAGTTCTATGAATATACTAAGACTTTAAGTTAAATAAACTAATATACTTCAAAGTTATAAATAAAGAAGTTTATCTAATTACAGTTTGACAGACATGTTTAGAAGTACAGGTAAATTCGAGAGGACAGTCCGCCCGTGATCGGTGTGTATGCAGTGCCAGTTAAGGCTGCTAGGGAGGGGGAGGGGGAGACAGAGTAAGCGCTGCCCCTGACAAGTCATAGTTGCGAGGCCTCATTGAGTACATGTTTGCCGATGCCTGACTTATGGCAGTCTACGATAGCATACGCTAGTTTTACTCATGTCAAACGCTAAATTTGTATTTTTTAAAAAGGGGACATAAAACAGAGCCACTACATACTGTGTTAGCAAAACTGTGAATTAGGTTTATTTTTTAAGTTTGGTAGTAACATTGGGGTTTAGTAGTTTTCAGATTTGCGATTTATTAAACCGTATATGCAAATATTTTTTCAATCTCACGTTTCATTCGGTGAAACTACACCTGGAATTTAATTCATTCTTCTGATAAAAAGCAAGAATTATTAGCACATGTTCATGACTATAAATTTGGTCTTACACAACTCTTGGAATAACTTTGGAATAATTAGCCCCTATTTTTGCAATACAATATAGTATTTTAAGAGATGTGAATAAGAACTTGTGCTGCAGCTTACGGTATGTTAATGAAGGTTGCTGCGGTGCATGCATTATAGGGTTTAATGTAGATTGTTTTCATTAGCCTCTGGTGCTGGAGACCCAGTACCTCGTCTTTTTGAGGGAAATGCATGCAGGGGAGAATTATTACAATTAATAATGATATATTCGCACCCTAAAATCCTCTCAGGACTATAAAACGAGATGAAGTGAGAAATAATGCAAATAAACGGCTAATTTCAATATGCCTTATTGCTAAGTCTATTTGTCCAATATCTTTTAGCATGCTCCTCGTTTGAGATTAACGACTGGAGTGGTTGGCTGCCGTTAAAGTCTCATTTAAATGTTGAGTTTCGGAATCGCAATGTCGCATCTGTATCTAGGCCATGTACTGTTCAAGATTAAGGAGATTGATTACTATGGAGAGAGAAAGTGCTAGGTGAAAGAAAGTTTTCAAATTGTAATCGCTTAATTTTTATTTCGCAGATGAGCGGTTTCTGGTATTAATGTGGAGACACATTGAGCTATTTCTTTCAAGGCGCCTATTAGATTATGTTTCACGGTTGATTTGGGTGTACTTTAATCCCGAGCATTTTGTGAACAAGTTGAAGCCGTCCTTGATACAACAGCTTTGAAGGCGAATTAACATTTTGTAGATCACTCGTTGATAAAACAGTTTGAAGCAACAATACCTCACGCCACCTAGCAGTGCTTAAAGGTCCTTTGATTTAGTCTCTTGCCACCAGTAGAGCACTGAGATTCCTATAACAAGGTCTGGGTATGTTTTGTTTAGAAATGACAGTATTCTAGCGATTACATCTTTTAATAAATGTTACCAAAATTTCCAATGGAATGTTGCTGACCAATGTAGATAATAATCCATCAAGCAAATAAAATGTTTCCTCTATTTAAACACACAAAAACTACGCTTCGAAATGATATAAGTTTGTCTTTGTTATTTTTTCGTTTCTCTACTATGTATGGTAAGAAGAGGAAGTATTGTATTCTATCAAAAAATTCGATGTCGAGATTTCATTGGAAATATATGTTTTGAGGCCCCCTGAATCCGAAAGATGCATTTTTAGTAAAAGATTCCCGGGTGTGTGTGCGTGTGCGTGTGCGTGCGCGTGCGCGTGCGTGTGTGTGTGTGGACAGCATAACTCACTAACGAAAAGTTGGTTAAATACAAAAGTTAGTATTTAAATTTAATGTCTTTCAAGGATGCGACACGAAGATTTTGAAGTAAATTCCTCCATCCTAAACTACCCTTTACATGGAGAATTTTTCGAAAATTTTGATTTTCTTTAAAAGGACTCCTACGATTTTGATTAAAATGCCGTATGTTTGAGATATTTTATGTCAAATTAAATGTATATCTTGAATTTTCTGGCTATAGCCCCTGTAGTCGTATTTACTCTGCAAGACTTTTGCATAACTGGTTAACCGTAACAGATAGACCAAATCTTAGAAATTATTCTTCTGTCAAATGGAACTACACTATTCATTGTTAACCGTGCAAAGAGAACAAATTTCAAAGCTATAAAAGATTTGACTATTGC
Organism: Tenodera sinensis; assembly: GCA_030765045.1. Lineage (NCBI taxonomy): Eukaryota > Metazoa > Arthropoda > Insecta > Mantodea > Mantidae > Tenodera > Tenodera sinensis. Next base: position 6,053,290 of record CM060971.1, read on the forward strand.
TCAAAGCGATAGATACCTTAAACTTACGCCTGGATCGCTTTCTTTCCAGGCTTATTCCTCTATATTTTTCGTGTTAGATGAGATAAACATTTGCAGAAATTATCTTATTGCTCGTTTTCTTGCACGTGCAACGGGAATATGGGAATACAGTAGTTGTTTCCCCTTATGAGAGCTGGGGAAAACTCTAGAATAAATTTAAGTCAGGAAGAATATTCCTGGGGAGGATTTGAACTCCGTACTCTCTGTTAACGAGTTCATACCTTGAGCAATCCATGCCGGTGTCTTCTTCCTAGATGTTAACAAAAATCGATTCTGTTCTTCAAAGGCGTTTTTAACGTTAGTAATACGTGACTTACCACAATATTGCCGTTAGAAACCTCAAAAACCAATTGAGGTGACTTAAAATTTTATCATAAATGGCAATACATTTAACATAAAATCTCTACTCACCATTCCAATGCTCTTTGTACATTTGTTTCAGATATATTGTGATTTTGTTGTGATTTTAATCCACTTACTCAAATAATCCACCTATCAAACGCTTTCTTGCATTGTTTAGAATGTTGTTTTGACGTTTAAAAATTACTATAGAATCACGGGGATTTTTAAAATTCTAATGACGATAAATTCTTTTTGCGTAGATATTAAACTACAAAATTAGTTAAGCAGCTTTAAAACTGATTATATTCATAAAGTTTTACTGAAAGCATTCAGAATGCACGGTCGATGAGGATCGACTCTGGACCTCTGGACTGCGAGTCGCACTTATTAAAATGGACCTACCTTGCTCGTTTGTTTTTGTATTACAGAATATTTTCTGGGTTTATAAGTTGTTTTCCATGAAAGTCCAGTTGCTACCATGTGTGAAATTGTTTGTTGCAGGAACTGACATTATTCCACGAAGTTCTTGTGCTCTATTTGGTGTTGTAATAATAATGGTGTTTTGCAGAAGCTTTTGTTTATGCACACAAAAAGCTGACAGTCGCTTTTGGTTAGGTGCTCCCATTTCGCTATTGCAGAACAATTATAGCGTCCTATTTGAATGTGTAGCATATTTTATTTTCATCCCCATTACACCTTTTCAAAAATCATGTTTTGTGGCTGCACTATTTACATCGTGACTGAGTATTATATGCCACGTGTTATGGGGTAGAAATGGTTGTTAGTAATACAAGAGATTTGTTTTGTGAAAGGAGATTTAAGGCCAAGTGTACCAATCCTACGAGAATAATAAAATAACTTCAATGCTACGCACACGCACACGCGCACGCGCACACACACACAAGCATACACACAAGCATACACACACCTTTTTGGATTCAGGGAGTCTCAGAAGTATATTTCTGGTGACATTTTGGTGTAGCACTTTTGGGTGGAACACAAAGTTATGAACTGTGAAGATTTGTGTCCCGGTTCAAACCAAGCAATTGAGGCAACCGACATTTTCTACGTTGCCATTCACGACACTTCCGGTGTCATCGTTCTTTGTCGCAGTATTTGGTCTTCGGTATGCAGGCGTTACTGCTTCAGAAGAGTTTTTGATCAACCACCCAATTAGCTGTTGTGAATATTTAATAAGGTAGCGCGGCGCTAGTGGTAAAGAAACGCAACACTCAAATGGATAACACAAAAGATACAGTTCTCTTTCCTTCTGACTAGACTTAACAAGACATCGGGAAAGCATGTTCCAAATAAGCAAACGATGTCTAACAGCTACGGTTATAAGGAAAGTTAGAATTTATATGCAGGAACTCCTGGGGAAATAAGACATTTACTCAATAAAACAAACTTTTAACTTGTATATGCATTTTTACTTTCTCTACGGTTGACATTAGCAAATAGAGGAGTTAAGTGAAATGACTCCCTGAAACGTGATCCCGGATTTTGGGGTCTGCCAGCACTTTCATGGGCTTTTCTATAGTTTTCCCTGGTCGGCAAGGCAAGTGATGAAGTGGTGACTGCCTAAGATCTCATCTCTTCCATTTGATCTCACCTCATATCCTCTTTCACGTTTTAGGTTGACTAGAGGCTGTGTGTCGGTCGATGGCGGACAGATGACGCAGAGGCTTGCGTTTGGTACGTCTCCTCGGCTCCGTGTATATAGGAATATCCATGTTGTGTGTATTTGTGAACAGCATAATTAAAAAATGAAGGGTCTAAACTACCCTTTAAGTGGAATACTTTTTGAAATTTTCATTTTGTCAAAATTGGCGCTTTTGCTTAAATATCACACTGTGATAAAATTACTCTTTAATTTCCTTTTGAATGTTCTTTATTTTTCTCCCTCTTTATTTCCGTGAATACCTCACATGCACAAATTATCTCAACCACACTCAAAAACTGTTGCTTCACCAAATTCACACATCAGGATTCAAAACTGGCTAGATTTTACTGCCTGCTAGCAACGTGACGACAGCCCATGGTACATTAAACATCGGGAGTACTTTGCACAGAAGATTGGCATTTAGGCTCTCTGGACGTTCCGTGCCAACGTCACAATATATTAAATGTATCAATGCGTATATTGACTTAACTGGTAGAAGCCTTGAACACCTTCTTTTGGAAGAAGCGTTTGTAATCTTATATAACTGGTAAAGGTCAAGAGTAATACAAAAACGTACTACGCAAAATACGTGGATGTTTAAAAGTTATTCAAAATAATCCTCCCCTAAGATATTTTAGAGATATCGTTTCTTATGGTTACAATTTTTCAATACTTCCTCATCTTAAAGTCCTTTCGATATTCAAATATATCTCAGGATTCTATTGAAATAGTGCTGGGATTTAAGACCAGTATATACATGCAACCCTATTTATTTGACTATCACTATTGCTTTTATCTAAAATGAAATTGTAATGTAGCTATTTCTGCAAAGGTTTATCTCAATCAAATCGAAGTAGGTGGAAAAATATACTTTCCCAAGAACAGCTTGCACCCAGTGTTGCCAGATTGAGGGATTTTTCCCTCAATGTAAGTATTTTTAACTCAAAACGGAATGAGAGAATTTTTTGGAAATTAAGGGATTTTTCAAGTAAGATTCTGAAATCAAGAATTCAAACCAGACCAAGGCCAGTGCAGTCCTGCTTCGGAGGGCGCCACTTGTACGCGTTACGGCTTGCCCGTCCTCCTGTACAGTCCGGTTGGCAAAAGGTGAACAGTAACAGATCTCATGTTGACATTTTCTCTGTGTATCACTGTATTATATGTATTGTGTGTATACTCATACCATAAAAAATCAAATATATTCACAAATACTTTAAAATACAGTACATTTGTGCGCTGAACACTACGTTGTACGTTAGTAAATCAGACTGTACATTTCGTGACGTGTTCGTGACGTCACCGCGTTAGTTTGCCGCTTCCCATGCAGGACTGCACTCGCCTTGGTCGGGTTATACCTATGCCCTTCTGCTTTTAACTACAATATTTTCTTCATTAGACGTTCCAACACTAAATGAATGTATTACTTCATTAAGAGTCTGTGTATTGAAAACATTGTTGGTTACTGTGGCGATAACGCCAATTGCCCATACAATTCTTTTATATTTAATTTTCTAAAGGAAAGTAATGAAATTGTTGTTTCTGGTTGTATTTGCCAATTTTGTTGCTAATGCTGCATCAGAATGTCTCCCCATAAGTGTGGAGTCAGTACTAATCTAACATTGTCGTACTTTTCAAGAAGTCCAAAGAGACAAAGTATTCTAGATGAGTTAGTACTATATGAGAAAAATCAACTAAGGTAATTTTTTATGAGCAGAAAGGGAGTTAGTTTATTTTTGAGGGATCTTGAAGGCCTATTAGAGGGAATTTCTATCCCAAAAACCTGGCAACACTGTTCGCCTACACTTACTAGTATAACGAAGTAATTTAGTTGTATGTTGTATGGCATGAAGAGTCAGTCGTTCGAAGAGCCAGAAGGCGGGCGTGTCCGGCTCAAAGATGGAACAGCTGTGTGTGTTACGTCAGAGACAAAAGCTGGTTGACTGGGTGATACGTTCTGCGTTCAGTGTGAGTCGGCCGTCAGTTGTGCCCTGGAGTGGGTTGGTCCCGAGCAGCCCAGAGTCGAACGGGGGACCATAGTAAGTTGCTTAGACGGCGAGGGGCCGTTCGTGAACCTAGGCAGGCGTGTAAGCTTGGCTCTGCAAGTAGCAAATCATTAACTTTAACATTATGTGGTTCCTTTTGGGAATTGTGCTGCATGGACTTCTGAGTGGAATTAGCAAGTTAATTCCTAGTACGAGTTGGCGCTCGTGTGGAAGGGTGAATTTGCTGAGAGGCCATGAAACCAGAGCGGTCAGCTGTGCACCGACTGTGAGTGGGTCGACCTTCCAGACTGGGAGTTTTGCCGTCCGCCGTCCACCATGTGGCTCCGAGTTGCAACATAGGGATGAGTACCAAGTTAATATTAATATTAGTTCTTTGTGGAAGTAGGGAAATTGCAAAGGAACGGTTAACTATCGGGGTTGCACATTATGAGGTATCTTTCACCATTTAACTGGGTACCAACTTGGTAAAGTGAAATGTTTGTGTAGAGATTGTAACAGACGTTAAGGAAGATTTGTACATGAGCAGGGGCTTGTTTGTTTAGTGAAAACAGTTGAGGGCGAGGACAGAACTGCAGTACCCGATTATGGAAAGCAATGTATTTCCTGTTAGATTACATTTTCTTGACCTGTCACTTTTGATTTGAAAGTTATGGTTAAATTTTATTGTGTTCCTTTAATAATTTCATGTTTAAATTTTACAGTGTTCATGCTATAATAAATATTGTGTTATGTTGTATTACTTGGTGCTTCTTATTATATCCTGCCTCGATCCTGCGGAAGAAATTTGTTAGTAAAGGGGAAGATTAAGTAGCAAAAATCGTAGGGTCACCAAAGTTTAGGTTAAGGTAATAAAGCGCAAGAGGAGGTGTAACACTAGTAAACGATAGAGGTGTGACTGTAATGTGTCACATTTTTGTCTATGCTTTCAGTTAATGTCTATTACTTCCTTCTTTTTAAATGCTTTGTATTGCCTCGAGATTTCCTCTGAGATTTATAAGATGTAATATTTCACTCGAGGTTCAGAAAAATTTGGTGGCGCACCTCCATATAGAAAGGCTGTGATTCTCTTGCATAAAAATCTTCCAGTGTTGTGCACGAGTCAATCCTGCGAAATAGTCTACATTTGACGAATAATGCGGTTTTGTTGTCTTATTAATTATAAATCAAGCTCCTAACCCCTTCTAGGAAACCAATTAGGTAAATTAATGTGGCCGAAGTTATTATTGTAAACACAACATTTAATATCGGCTAATACCTGACCACTACTATTCTCTTTCCTGTTGCACAAATGCATTTTGTGACCGCATGTCACCGAATTTGCAGCGTGATTTCACTTCGCGAGCCCTGGCTAGCCTCAGATTGGGTTTTGTGTAGATCAGCTGTTCCTGCCATCCGCTATTACATTTTGTGCAAACTAGAGTATATATAAATTAAGTACCCAAAATATTTAGTAATTTTTGTTACTGGTACCGGAAATGGAATGTTATAAACTTCTTACAACTACTACTAGGTTAGGCTACTACCCGCCTAACCTATCGAACTTCAAACCCCTACCAATATATAGATTCCTACATCTTTTACAAACAACTCATTACTAACTTATCCACCGCCGACTGAACACCAAGGACCCCAAAGTGAGCCGAACTTTCCCATGTCACCCAAGGTCCGCCTAAAACAGCTGACAAAACTTATAGCGGCAGCGGGCGACGTCTAAGTGATGGAAGATTGGGTTAGGGGAGATTAAAACTTATATCCAGCTAATGTTAAATCGGCTTAATTGTGAGCTATTATCTCGGAAACAATTTTAATATTTCAGATTAAAGTTTTCACGATGTTGATACGTTCCTTCTAGGTTCACTGATAGACTTTTATACAATAAGTTAGTTTATTAAAATGTATAAAATGATTTCTTAATTATACCATACTTTGATTAAATCGGTTAGAAATTATTCTTTAAAAGCGACCATATTATTAACACCAAACTAGATCCAAAAGATCATGCAGAGGTTATTTTATGGTTTTAACGTCTAATATAGTTCTGAGAAACTTATTTTTTTTTTCCTTTTAGTTTTTATCAGAAAACGCAACTCAGAAATATGTGTTTAAAACAAATTTATAGAGCAAGGCCACCCTCAAATATGGTTAAATTTGAAATCTTCACGCCAAAGGGTACCAGTTATGCCTCTTTTCCGTGAAATGATGCGGAAATCATACTATAATTTTTTCCCATGTTTAAAATATATTTAAAATGTCTTGTGCTCAAATGATAACAAATATTCAGCTTATTAGGATAATAAGTGGAGTAAATTTGATGAATGGCATCTTTATATGTATAAAATTCCATGATTTAGTTGTTTTTTTTCCTCTTTGTCTAAGTTTGGGATCTTTCGTTTCAGTTAATTCGCAGGTTGTCCGCTGGGTCGTGTTCTCGCGCACTTGGTTCCGCCGGCTGCCCCTAGTGACGCTGCAGTGGGCCCGCCCGCTAGACCAGAGTCTGGTTCTGGCTAGGGAATGTCAGCCGGACCTCTGCCCACGGACATCGAATTCGGTGAGTTATGTTTGGGCCGATGATTCAATTTCTTCTTGTTTGCTGTATCTGACCGTAAGTTGCCTGGATTGCACCTTTTAATACCGGGATTTTGGGTATAGCTTCTTTTAGGGTACAATTTACAATGTGTACGGACCAGACGTGTTTCAAGTTGTCTAAAATTCTGTGGCTTATGACTGTCTGATTAAGCAGGGGGAATGCTTCACTCAGTGTAGCGGCGCGGCAATTTCATAGGTGAATAAGGATATGTTGAGGCCCATTCCATGTTAGTGTTCAAAGAGCTTGTTGTATATCAAGGGCATTTTATTATTGTTCATATTTGTTTATTAAATAACTGTTACTGAAAAGTATTGTCCAATCTTTGGGGGGCAGTTCTTTCACAGAATTGGTCCTGCGGATACCTCAGTGTTAGGGTCCACACTTCCTTCGTTTCCTTCCCTTAGATATATAAAATAATTATACCAGAGTAGCAGTGCAAATCAATCGCATAGTTTACCAACTGATGTTATTTGTATTGTCACAACAGCGTCGCAAATGGAATAACGCTTCAAGCCCCAATACGTGACATACTGACCTAGGTATTGGGAGATCATTGCCCTTGTATGACTTTTTTGCGGTACACCATTCGTTATCACGAAACCGGCCCACTCCACGTCATGTCTTCTGTGCCACGCCTACTTTAAGGCATTAAGCATTCTGAAAACATACCATTCTTAATAACATTATTAGCTCGCAAATGATACTACGAGTTCATTATAATATACTCGTTTGACTCCGTAAGGGGCGGTTTGTGGCCAGCGTCAGTTCACCATGTTAGATACGGCTGGATTAAAACTCTACAACTCACAACTGTAGTTTTGACATTGGAGAGGACCTTAAACCACTCCCCGAAACATTCAAGCAATCTATATGCATGATGAAACAGAGAACGTAAATGAAATGGAATTAACAGAAGAAATAATACACGATAGATCAAAGCTAAGAAAGTTAGTACAGCATTTCGAAAGTTCCCAGTTGAAAAAAAAAGAACATAATTACAATTTAAACAGAAAAAAGAAGAAAAAAATCACAGTGACAGGATGAAGAAATTATTGAAAAGATAGAAAGGAAAACTAAAAGTGAATATAAATCCATTGGGTTGCTTAAAGTGGTCCGTAGATGCCCTGAAACGATTATAAACAATTAATAATAATGATGATGATAATAACCACAAACAATAATAATGATCAACATAATAATGATAATAAATACACTAATAAAATAATAAATATAATTATTATATTAATGATGGGTGCTCCGGTTTCCCGCGCCATTCATTCCACCAATTGCTCCGTTATCACCTTTCCAATCATCCATTTCGCCTGCATTTCATTCTTCTTCATTCTCATACATGGTGCTTGGCTGACAACCCGCTTCCAGGTCTTCACTCTGTCCGGTCCATAGGTTCCTGTGCTCCCCGACAGGCGTCTGACCCTAGGCACTGGCTTGTAAGTCCTGGGGGGGGGGGGTAATCTGAAGAAGAATATTATACTAATAATAGTAAGAGAAATAATAATTAACAAATTAACAGTAATAAACTAACAGGATAAAATAAGAATAAAAGTAATAACAAACAATGTGATACTAATAATAACAATAATAATAATTAATAAATACAACAATAATATTCATAAGAAACGAAGAAATGCCAATGAAACATTACGTGCCCTTATCCTTGAATTTACAATCTGCAATTCAATAGCAGTATATACAGAAGTGAGTTTATTCCCTGGAAAGTGAAGATCCTGTAAGTAAAGTGGGACTTTATCGGTTGTTTATACTGTTATTGTCTCTTATCACAAACTAGTTCAACTGCCTCTCACCTCACCTCGCTGAGAGGTACTACTGCCCTCTCTGGCGCCGTGGATTTCTGCAACTCTTTTAATGCACGAAGGGTTATCTACTTACGCCGATGCCGCGTGAAGTGGGCCACAATATATAAATGTTTGTTTCTTTTATAGGCTGCTGTACTATTCATCCGAATGCGATGAAAATTGGCAAATTTAAATGTTTTTTTTTTTCTGGAGGAAGCTTATATGCTACCCATTTTACTGTGCAACGTATTACATTCACGTGGTGTTCTCTACTCGCTTTTATTTTATGTAACACATCCACATTTTCTCTCTACTTTCCTCTCTACAATTCATGCAACTTTCGATGGTTGAAATAGAAATGCAACCTATTACACTCACACGGTTTTCTCTACTCACTTTTCTTTTAAGAAGCACAGTAGCACTTCATTCTCTATTCCCACTTCTGCATACAATTCATATGATTTTCTATATATTTGAAATAGAAATTCAAGCTATTACATCCACACAGTTTTCTCTGTTCACTTTCCTCTTACGTAGCACATTCAGGTGTATTTCTCTTGTCACTCTTCTACAAATAATTCATACCCTTTTCTATAAATAGAAATCCAAGTAGCACATTCACACGGTTTTCCCTACTCTTTTTCTTCCTGTGATATTTGTGGTTGTTCAACAGTGTATTTTGCATAGTGCCTTCCTGGTATTTTTTTATTGCCTGTATTTCCTGCTATAATTATGAATAACTTTTATGCACATTTACTAAATATTGATTACTGGAGAGGACCACCTATACTCTCTGGGAAAGAAGTGTTGGTGGCAGATATTTGGTGTAATTCTATAAAAACCAATGTTAATTTGTTACACTTAGGTATGAAATAATTAATGATGATGCATTTGTCACGTAATTGGAAATCGTTTTGCGCCGATTTGGATTGGTCCCAGTCCCCAAATCCTCTCTCTCTCCCTCTCTCCATTTAGTGACACTGCACGCACTGGTACATACCCCATGCATTTATAACGTGCAAGGGCCCAGGTTTCGAAGCAGTATCCATTAATCAAAGGATTAGTAATTGCTATATTATACCGCCAATTCTCGACGCATTAAAACAAAAACAAGGTAGTAATTAAAGCTCAGCGGTTAATATGCAAACCAAGCCATCGACTCGAATCTCTCGCACCCCCTCCGCAACGCTCTTGCGGTCACACTTGCTATGAGGGTGTGTAATTTATATAAATCAGGCTATGCCGCTAAAACAGTGCATTGAGTGCGCGGATTTGATAAGGCAATTTCCGACAAACTTAGAGAGTTTCAGAACAGCTGTACTGGCTTTTGATCAGGTAAAACAAGAAGTGCACAGTGGTTCACAATACAGGTGTAGCTGGTTTCGGACTAATACACACGATGATGATTATGACCATGACGATGATTATGATGATATAGTTTTAAGGGCATCTTTATAAAGTGGATAGTTGCAATAGGGATAAATTTCAATATACAATTAAAATACTAGTAAAAATAAAAAAAAAAAACATTTAATAAAGTGGAACGGTGTATATTGTGGCATATTCCAAAAGAATCACATATAATAAAACGAATTAAAAACTTATACAAGAGTATAAGAATACTAATATATAAAGCAAAGGAAATTGGAAACATACTTACGGATATGGATATACATACTTATGGATATGGATGGTGGAGTTGTCCAACCTCACCATTAATTTTAAATATACATTTGGACGATGCCATAATAAAATGGCAAAATGTTTACACAAAAACTTTATGATAGACGAAATGAAAATGAATGTTATATTATTTGCAGATGACCAAGTTATAATAGCGTCTTCAGAAAATCCATTTTAAAGGCAAATCATGCAATGCGTAAAATAATAAAGAAATACAACTTAAAATATCAAGTCAGAAAAAAAATCTATGGCTTTTCTTGAACCTTATCACGAGACAACAAAAATTTTAATTGAAACAAAAATAATTTAACAAGTGAGCTGTTTTAGCTATTTAGGAAGTATGATCACATTTAGGCACAACATGAAAATAGAGAGGAAATTAGAAAAAGTTAAACATATCTGTGGTGTAATAAATATATGCTTAGAAATAAAACATTAAAATTTTTTTAAAACAATCACAACACCAACGTTGGTTATGGATCAGAAAAACCGCCTTTATCAAAATTGGAGGAAAGGAAAATAGAAACAGCCAAAATATAGTTTCTCAGAGAAGTTGTAGGAGTAATCTTAAGAAACCAAAAGAGGAGTGAAGATATTGGGAACGAAGTAAACATTTTCAGACTAAATGGTAAGATAAATGCAAATAAATACAATTGGTTTTAACATATAAATAGAATGAACGTAGATAGATTTAAAAAAAGAATCTGATGTGTTGCACTCACATGACTTTCTCTACTCTTGTACTAACCATTCTTACAAACTCTTATTCCTATATCTTCTTCGTCTTAGTTGAGATAAACATTTGTACAAATTATCTTATTGCTTATTTCCTTGTAGGTACAAGGGGAATATGGGAATACAGTAGGCTTGAGTGATAGCCAAATCTTTTAAAGCTCTGAGATTCCGTTCTCTTTGCACGGTTAACATAAAAAAATGAATTACGGTGCTATATTTCACAGAAGTATAAGTTCTCCAAAACTCACACAAATAATAAGGCATATCTACGAAATGGTTCACTCTACAAAAACTTTTATTCAGATATAAATTGTGTACTTTAGCAAGATCTACGTTTTTGTAGAGTAAGATTTGGTCCATCTCTTACGGTTTAGCAGTTATGCAAAAGCTATTTGGAGTAAATACGACTACAGGCGCTATGGGCAGAAAATTCAATATATGCATTTCATTTCTCATAAAAATATCTTAACGATATGTCATTTTAATAAAAATCGTTAGAGCCATTTTCAAGAAAGTCAAAATGTTAGAAAAATTTTCCACGTAAAGAGTAGTTTAGGGTGAAGCAATTTTCTTCAAAGTCTTCGTGTCGTATCCTTGAAGGACATTAACCTTAAGTACCAACTTTGGTTCTTAACCAACTTTTTGTTTTTGAGTTATGCTGTACACAGACTAACAGAGAGGCACACATACACACACACGGACCTTTTTCTAAACATGCTTTTTTGTATTCAGGGAGCCTCAAAACATATTTCCGCTGAAATCTTGACATCGAATTTTTGGGTGGAATGCAATACTTCCTCTACTTTGATATACGTAGTAGAGAAAGTAAGAATATGTTAAATTGTATACGTTTAGTGTTTGTAGTGTTTAACGCCCGCTTTTACTACTACGGCACCGCAGGCGGTGACACTGATGATACATGGAATGAAGATGGAGCACCGGTGGAATGAGATGGCGGGGGAAACCGGAGCACCCGGAGAAAACCCGCCCTGACGCCGCTTCGTCCACCACGAATACCACATGCGGGTCCCTGGGATCGAACCCGGGCCGCCTAGGTGGTGTATACGTTTAGGCCATAGAAGTATCTGAAGTTCTAAATTCTTAGGTTCATCGTTACCTTTGCTAAAAACTTCAAAACTTTTTGGCCACTTGTTTATCGTCCGCAAGAACCTCTGCAAGTCTGACGGGCAGTTGCAGGTGGTCTCGAATGTTCGCTAGGGAAACACATTCTAGCAGCACGTGACGGACCAACAGAAGTTTGTCACACAGTGGACAAAACGGGCAGGTTCCCCTTGAGAAAGGTAACCCTGTGTAAACTACCAGTGACCAATGCATCACCAGACTAATATGCGTACGAGAGTGCCTTTTAATTTAGGGTATCTTCTAGATTTCCAGAATTCTTATGGATCATTGAAGTGTTCAAGCGATCGAAGTGAAGGAAAAATAGAAGTATAGAAGGATAGAAAACTCAATGTGCTATATACGAAATCTTGAGGATGATTAGCATTTACACGTGCACATTGATTATTGCAGTATGTACTGACTTAAGCCACTTGTCATGTCAATAATAATGCCAAACATGCAATATTTTAATAAAAATATTTTGATTTGTTTTGGAGAGAATACAAAATAGCGAGACTGGCCCCGTTGACCTGCTATGGAAAGGATGCTAGGAATACATGATATCAAGATCACTCTGGAGTGGTTTTCGTGACATTTCATTATAGAACAATATTTGCAACATTTAAAATGGACAAACAAACACAGTGACGGTAAGCGGGTAGCCATATTTTATAATATTGCAAGACTTTTCAATACCTGCGTGAAGGAGTCTCTTCCGGCTGGTATCTCCCGTCACCAGTATGAAGGGAATCTTTTGCTCGTCGTCACTTTGAGGGGTCGGTATGATGAATTCTTTTCTCGTATAAAAGATCCGGCTAACTCTTTCGATGAACTGCGATGACTCTTTCTCTCCTATCTCGGTCGTGGTACGGGTATGAAGTATGTTCACAATTTACAGCTAATAATTTTCCTTGAGACGCGACCCCCGTGAAAATTATATGTTACGTCGATGTATTAACTTTTAGTCTTTCTAATGAGATAGTCTTCTTTGCTCTGGAGGCCACAATTGAAATAATATTAGTGTATTTATTATCACAATTTTATTCGTTAATATATATAACATTTACAATGAAGACAAAAGATAATCGCACTAGGCCAACTGCAAACGATATAATGCAAACAATCAAACAATGGGAAACAAAACACTCCAACACAACACCTACCATAACTAATAATACTGCATCATGCGTTACAGAATCATGGAATCGATAACATTTTTTTCATGCAAGACGGCGCTCCTTCCCACTAGCACAGTACTGTAAAAACACTATTGTGCAACACATTTGTGCCATTGAGAATATCCCTAGGGATGTACTTGTAATGTAGTTTACAGCATAGAAGAAAGCCTTGGTTATTGAATATCATGGTGGTGGTCATATTTAATTGCATCCTGTTTTAATAGAATCCAATTCCTTTATGAAGAAATGGTTTTATTTTGTTGGAATAAAACAATTTGACAAATTGATTACAATTTTAAATTGAGAACTTACTTTAGAATAACTTGATATTCACAATGAAATTCTCATTTCTAACAGTAATATGTTACATTTTAGAGCTATGCATTGTAGAACAGATGGTAGTGAAGGCGGTGTGTTAAAGTATTCTTGTAGGGAAAGTTTCAAAGTGGCGTGCTCGTTTCCAGTGGACTTTACGATACCGAAAGTAAAAGAGAAGAATGGACTGCAATGAAAGGGCAGAGAAAATAGAAGAAGAAGCAGCAACTGTGATATCACCTCTAACGGTAGTACTGGGCCATGGTCCGTATAAATACACTATTAATCTTGGGCAGCGAGTTTCTCTGGTGGCGTGTAAGGGCCAGCATCTCTTTCCCTTACACCAACACAAGGGCTGTAATGGGGTGACAGTGCGGCCATGATAGATCACTCAGCCAATAAGAAAAGTCCGGGGAGGGAGATAACTGCCTCGCAGACATGAGATGGCACTTTCCAGTTGTTGACTTTAGTCTTGTTTCCTTGCTCGTTCAGCCAGTTTTCCTACACCGTATGTCCAGAAATTTGAATGCCATGTGCTTCCTCAAGCTGTGTTCTCTATCCTATTTCTGTTAGTAAGAGTCTACTGTTGGCAAATCTTATATTTACGAAAATTAACCAAAAAAGAAAATAAAAAGAATCAAGAGAATAAAACATTTAAAAAGAAAAAGATCAACACTTCACTGCTTATTTCACAGGAAAATCTGATTTATTGGATTCAGATGAATTTCTCTGAAACAACTTTTGCAAAACCGTATGGGACACAAATGACCTAGTTCTGGATGGACCCTCAAACCTCACTCACTCACACTCACTCACTCACTCACTCACTCACTTAATTACTCACCCACTCACTCACTCACCCACCCACTCACCCACTCACTCTCACTCACCCACCCACTCACCCACTCTCACCCACCCACACACCCACTAACTCACCCACCCAAACACCCACACACACACCCACTCACTCACCCACCCACCCACCCACACACTCACTCACTCACTCACCCACCCACTCACTCACTCACTCACTCACCCACTCTCACTCACCCACCCACCCACCCACCCACTCACTCACTCACCCACCCACTCACCCACCCACCCACTCACTCACTCACCCACCCACTCACCCACCCACCCACCCACCCACTCACTCACTCACTCACCCAGCCACTCACTCACTCACTCACTCACTCACTCACCCACCCACACACCCACTCACTCACTCACCCACCCACACACCCACTCACTCACTCACCCACCCACACACCCACCCACACACCCACTCACTCACTCACCCACACACCCACCCACAAACCCACTCACTCACCCACCCACTCACTCACTCACCCACCCACCCACTCACTCACCCACCCACCCACTCACTCACTCACTCACTCACCCACTCACCCACTCACTCACTCACCCACTCACTCACTCACCCACTCACTCACTCACCTACCCACTCACCCACTCTCACTCACCCACTCACCCACTCACTCACTCACCCACCCACCCACTCACTCACTCACTCACTCACCCACCCACTCACCCACTCTCACTCACCCACCCACCCACACACCCACTCACTCACCCACCCACCCACTCACTCACTCACCCACCCACTCACTCACTCACCTACCCACTCACGCACTCTCATTCACCCACTCACCCACCCACATACCCACTCACTCACCCACTCTCACTCACTCACCCACTCACTCACCCACTCACCCACCCACACACCCACTCACTCACCCACTCACCCACACACCCACCCACACACCCACTCACTCACTCACTCACCCACACACTCACCCACACACCCACTCACTCACTCACCCACCCACACACCCACCCACACACCCACCCACTCACTCACTCACCCACCCACCCACCCACTCACTCACTCACTCACTCACTCACTCACCCACTCTCACTCACTCACCTACCCACTCACCCACTCACCCACCCACACACCCACTCACTCACTCACCCACCCACACACCCACCTACACACCCACTCACTCAGTCACCCACCCACACACCCACCCACACACCCACCCACACACCCACTCACTCACCCACCCACCCACTCACTCACTCACTCACCCACCCACTCACTCACTCACCCACTCTCACTCACTCACCTACCCACTCACCCACTCTCACTCACCCACTCACCCACCTACATACCCACTCACTCACCCAGTCACTCACTCACCCACCCACCCACCCACTCACCCACCCACATACCCACTCACTCACCCACTCACTCACCCACCCACCCACCCACTCACTCACCCACACACTCACCCACACACCCACCCACTCACCCACCCACATACCCACTCACTCACCCACTCACTCACTCACCCACCCACTCACTCACCCACCCACACACCCACCCACTCACCCACCCACATACCCACTCACTCACCCACTCACTCACCCACTCACTCACTCACCCACACACCCCACCCACTCACCCACCCACATACCCACTCACTCACCCACTCACTCACCCACTCACTCACTCACCCACACACCCACTCACTCACCCACCCACTCACCCACCCACATACCCACTCACTCACCCACTCACCCACACACCCACACACTCACCCACACACCCACTCACTCACCCACTCACTCACACTCCACCACCACCCACTCCACATACCCACTCACTCACCCCCACTCACACACACACCCACTCACTCACCCCACCACTCACTCACCCACTCCACACCCCACCACCACTCACTCACCCACACACCCACCCTCACCCACCCACATCACCCACTCACTCACCACCCACTCACTCACCACACACTCACCACACACCCACCCACCCACCCACTCACTCACCCACACACTCACTCACCAACTCTCACTCACTCACCCACACACTCACTCACCAACTCTCACTCACCCACACACTCACTCACCCACTCACTCACCCACCCACACACCCACTCACTCACCCACACACTCACTCACCAACTCTCACTCACTCACCCATACACTCACTCACCAACTCTCACTCACTCACCCACACACTCACTCACCAACTCTCACTCACTCACCCACACACTCACTCACCAACTCTCACTCACTCACCCACACACTCACTCACCAACTCTCACTCACTCACCCACTCACTCACTCACCCACACACTCACTCACCAACTCACTCACTCACTCACCCACTCACCCACACACTCACTCACCAACTCTCACTCACTCACCCACTCACTCACCCACACACTCACTCGCCAACTTTCACTCACTCACTCACCCACTCACTCACCCACACTCACTCACCAAGTCTCACTCACTCACCCACACACTCACTCACCAACTCTCACTCACCCACACACTCACTCACCCACCAACTCTCACTCACCCACACACCCACTCATCCACTTACTCACTCTCGATGGACCCTTAAACCTGATTCACTCATCCACTCACTCACTCACCCATCCATACACCCACTCACCCACCCACTCTCACTCACCCACCCACCCATTCGTAAATTCACTCACTCAGTCCTTAACTAACTCATTCACTCACTCGTAATCTCACCAGCTCACTCACTACAAAAACTTACTCTTCTGTTTATTTCTTGGTATTGGAATCAAAGTGTCATTAAAAGTTTGATGGGGAGCGTAGCACAGTCGTTCTTTTGATTCTGATGAAGGCCATGGAGTCTACAATGGCCGAAAGCTCAATGTATTTAAATCTCACACGGCTGATCACCCGTGAAGCCTTGATTAGTTAGAATTTTAATCAATACCATTGCAGAAGTTTTTGAGAAAATCGAAAATACCGTATCTGCATTGTTCCACAAAAGTTTGAGGTGGAGAATTGTCTTGCAAATATTCGAATCGCATCCTTAGAAATTTTGAAACATAGAACCCTAGTTTGATAACTAACCCACTTTCGTTTTTGAGCTATACTTTTAATTTTATGTCTGTACTAAATTTACTTCTGCCTGGGCCGGCTTGTTTAGGCAACGCACACGAGATTCTGTCTGGCGGGAGGGGAGCCAGTATTTTATCTTCTCCAACTCTCCCCACACTGCCTGGTACACCCCCCACCAACCAGTTGCTGTGATATCCCTAAAGGACATGAAACCTTACTGAACACATAGTAACTCAGGTTTGTCGTTCATGCCCACACTGGGATGAAATGATAATGCTTATTTGGTAGAGAATTAGTGAAATCTAAACATTCCCATCATGTTTTCACCCTAATTTCATATGCGGCATGATATTTTGTGACAAATCATTCCTAATGAGAATAATTTCCTTCTTAACATTTGTTGGAGGTATTTGTTGGAGGTATCTTTTAAATCATTTGTAAAGATTTTACAAGTTTAACAATATACGCTTCACCAAATGTTGTGCATTATACTTTCCGATATTGTTACATATTTTCAACCCCTTTAGTATATTTATTTATAGTCCATTTTTACCCCGGGGTCATATTACAATTTAAATACCAGTAGAATAATTTATATGACAATGGTTTTTATATGTAACATTATGTGAGAAAAATGTCTCAGATAGTGTATTTCAAACAGTAAATAATAAATAATTACTTTAAATAGAAACTTGTAAAAACAACGTAATATTGTGTAGTCACCTAGATTGTTATTAGTCACGTACACAGAAGCAGATGCGAGAGGCATGTAGTGTGAAGTAGCTTGGCTCCGCCCGTCCTTTGTTAATCGCCGAGCCCGGCGTCACAATGTATTATGTTGGGCCTCGTCTTCAGACACTAGAAAAGAAGGAGTTTTGCTCCACTTTCTAGCCTTAGTCATATCTTTAAAAGCACCTCACTATACCTATTCCCTTTAAAATTTTGCTCTCATGGCATGACTGCGAAAAAAATAGTGACTTAGTAATTGAAAAACGTATGACAAATTAAACCAAAAACAAATAACATCTGAGAAAAATTTTGTATTCCAACAGGATCTATGTTTTTTGTGCTTACCAGGTAGGTAAAATATTCATTCAGAATAAAGAGGACTTAATTGATTATTCGCAGAAAATTTAAGATTTACGTTTTATTTGAAATGCAAATACCTTGTAGAATTTTAGTCCAAATCGCTAGAACCACTTTTGAGAAAATAAAGTGATGCTTTCCAATTAAAGGGTATTTAGGGCGAGGACTTCCTTGAAATTGTTTGTACGAGTATCTAGAAATATAAGAAAATTATTTACTCGAGCGCCTACAGTTCGACAACCCTTGCAACACACGTGTAAGTTGGTTTGCTGCACTCCAGGTCTGGCGTTGCGTAGTGGGCTGTGTTGAAGGTGATTGGAAGCGGGATGGACAGGGCCGTTTGAATATTTCATAAGCACATATATCTGAAATAGACTTGGGTTAGTAAAGGTGGAAAGGACGAAACTCTGTGAAATAATTGAGAGACACTCGTGTTTTACTTCAGTGAATATAGCATAGGTGAAAAAGGATTTGGGTAGATATTGTCTTTTATCAGATATGTATATACCTAGAGATCTTGGTTCCATCTTACTGTTCATATCGATTTTACTAATCATTATACATTCAATAATGTTAAGGGTATCCATAAGTGAAGTTTGTAAATGTTGCAGTTTTTATCTACGTGCTCTAAAAATTCTGTCGTACTGCTCTTCATTTACGAACATGTGTTAAGGTTCATGCAAATATTTTTATACCTTTTTGCGAAAAATATTGTCTTATTTTAATTATGTTCATTAATGAAGGATGCCACGTGATACAGAAATCATTTAAAGAAAAGCATGTACTTTCATATGGGCGGCTCAGTTGGTTAGACGATGGCCTACTGTTCCCAAGGTCGCGGGTTCATACCCGGCCCAGACTGATGGTTTTTAAGTGAGCTTAGTAACGATAGCTCCACATCACTAGATTTACTGGCATGTAAGAGAACTCCTGCGGGACAAAATTCCGGCATACCGGCGACGCTGAGTTGATCCTAGCAATTGACAGCGTCGTTAACAAAACATTACTATTAGTATTGTTATTGTTAATGTTATTACACTACAACATGCCAGTCCAATGTGGCAGAAGTCATTATACCTGTTATATTACAAAATAATGCAACCAAAGACTATTTAAGTTATGTCCAAAATCGGGATTTTATAATTAGATTATTGTTTCTATGTTTTGATGAGCGTAGAAAAGTTGCATGATGCCGAGATGCGAACGTATGTCCCACAGGCTAGTGCACAGGACAAAGTTATAATTCTCTTCCAGTATTTTGAGACCTGACTTTTAGCTCATTCTGAATTCAGAAGTATGACTTGTATGCCAAGCGTTATGTCATTGCCACTTCATGAGTTTTCGTGCTTAAGTTAGCCTTTTAACACAGTTTTATTCATTTGCTGGGAGTTTTAATATGATTACTTAAATCAAAAAATCTATTATGCATATTATTTGAGATGTAGGAGACGTATTTAAATAAACCGTTATTTAATATTATGTGCGTTTTGACTGTACGGGTCCATGGTGAATGAGGTGTGTCCTAATTTTCTGCAGCCAACCCTGGCTCTGAGTACAATAATCCACCATTTTATTTTTATTTGGTGATGTTAGTATACTCATATGATAGGTAGATTTTATCAGAGGCGTTTACTGAGTTGCATTGCTTTGTGTACTCTAATAAAAGGTTTGTAAAATCTGCTGGAAATCGCAATTAGCGTAACGTAAGTTTTTTAGGTATACTTTAGCAAGGAGTGTGTTCTGTCCCTTAAACCGCTGTTCCTCTGAAGTTTGTGCATTCCTCTCTCTAAGAAAATTAAGCAATACTTCTTAGTAAGAACAAAACTGTACTAAAGCGCACATGCCGTTTGATGGGTGTCTTAACTTCCAAATAAAAAGGGGCGGCTAACTCACCTAATATAGGCATACCAATATTTTATAAACATTTACTATAAAGTAAGAAAACATTCTTATTTCCGCCTTCTCGTATATCTTCAGTTCAATTGAATTTTTGAGAAAATTAAGACTAATTAACAATTTCTACGTTGAGCGTACTTGTTTGTAAGAATATTTGCTATCAAAACCCCGTGTCTTATTCCTGGAAAAAGCTCTTGAAGGTAGCAATGATGTTTACAAAGGAAATGAGCAGCATGTAAACTAATAACAGGAAACAAAATATTAATTACAAGGATGAGGTAGGTGAAAACGAGGCGCTGCTTTTGGAGAAAGGGATGCTTTGATCAACCTAAAGCAACAACCCCTGGCTTACTGCAAATAAACCTCACTACGTGTAAAATAACACCGACTCTTCAGCCCTTACAGGACACCACAACCACTTAAATCCTTACTGCTTAAAGTAGGCATGTCCCTTTTGTCCAGGGTCACTCAGAAAACACTGTTTATGTATCTAGAAATACTACATCGAGTATTGGAAATGTTTCAGAATTTCGAAATAGACTTCCTCTTCCATGTCCATTCTGCATTTAATAGTCATCCACGTGGCTTATTCTTGTCTTATTTGGATATGTTTGCTGGATTCCATAAGGTGTTTTGGCAAACAGCAGGGAGGGCTAGATGCTGCTTCTAGCAGCGTGTTCGGATACATGCGTATGTGGCCTAGGACTGTGAGGTCAATAGCCCACTCTGCACCATGTCTTCTGTGCCACGCCTACTTAGAGATACTAACAAATCTGAAAACATAATACTCTTAAGAGGTATAATTATAATTTTGCAAATGAAGCAGATACTGATGTATCTAACATTGTTCATTGCACTGCCCTAAATCATCAGTCAATATATTTGCACCTATACCCCTAACACATGTGTTTATTTGATGGAAACGCAATTAAAGTAAATTTTAAGTAGTAACAACTAGCTATCCTAACATTAAAATTAAACAAAACGAAATAAAAAAAAATCTTCCCTCTTTGACTTTACCAGAGGAAACTTGCCTATTTAATATATTGTAACACCAGGCTGACCCACGCCACTGGTGCGGCGCGTAACAAGGCTCTCAAGGTCGAGCTTCCCACACCATACACGCAAGCAAACACGTGTAAAGCGGCAACACAAAGGGTTTCCCAAAGCATTCGAGGACTGGTCAGCAACCGGCTTGTTTGTAGGCGTTCGAGAAAGATCTGTCGGTATACAAGCTTGCGGTGCATGACGCGAGACAGTTTTTGAGTTGGAGAGTGCGGGAGTGCGAGACAGCTGTGAAACATACTTTGCGTCGAAGTGAAGAAGTTTTAATGCACGTGGAGTGATTGTGTATTCTGAGTTAGTGTATGTGAGATAGAGAACGTGAAGAGAGACAACCAAGGAACTGAGTCAAGGCTACGAGAAGAGAACAGTTGTGATTTGTAATATCACGACTGGCTGTAGACCGTGTTGGCATCAGTAGAAGAGAACTTTGTACAACATTTTAGAATGAAAAATAAAGCGATAGAAAAGTAACTGGACTGGATTTCGTCGTTTTATCACAATGATGTCAGAAGTGGGGTTCGTAAAGTTGTCATTTTATCACAGTATTAATTGTAATGATGTTTCTTATTCAAATTTCGGTTTAAAACTTTGTTAACGATATTTATACAGAATATATGAAAGCGAGTTTGGGAAACACAATACCCTATGCGTCTGTGTAATCATTTATTCACATACTACTGCCCGCTGTTGCAGAGTTCTTAACTCCAGCTGTTACTATTGAGTTGTCTCTGGCAGTGTCTTGGAAAGAGCATTTGACGACTAACTTTTAAACATCTGACCATCAATTCAGGTTTTTCTTATGCCTCTAATAAAATGTGTAATGAAAGTGTTTCTGCAAATGTTTATTTCGCTATTTTCCTTCTCTATTTGTATTTAACTTGTTATGATACTTCTTTTTACAGTTGAGAAACATTATTAAATGAAGTAGAAATGATACAGGCTTAAAATTTTGTCATTTTAGGTACATCTTTTATGGAATGGAGAAGTCTAATAGAAATCACAAAACTGTCTTTCGTATTAGTGACCTTGGCGGCATTTCCCGGAGCGATCGCAATCGTTAAGGCAAGTTTTCAATTCTTTGCCATAATTAAAAACGCAAGAAATATCGACAGAATTTTGGTAAAACAAAGTTTTAACTACAACCAAAGGTTTGAACTCACCAGAAGTGTGCAGAAAGTGAAGGAGAACTTACTCGAAGTGAAGGTAATAGGTAACTGTAAAGCAAGCTCAAATTTGATCAAGCCCGAGCTCGCAATGTAGAAAGACAATAAGGTCCTCTTGACTTGAGGTTCTCTCTCGTGGTCAAACTGCAGGCGTACGTCACAATGACGTCAAGGTAGCGTGACGTATGAAGTCGTTGTCATGCGCAGTTCCATTGTCCACAAGCTTAACTAATGTCTTGACTATGAAGTCCCTTAACGGGGGAAGCCGCAGGTAGTATAATAAACTTTCACATTCTCCCGTGGCCTCGGCTGCGCCTGGAGGTCGCAGCGGCACCCTTTACATAAGGATGACACCTTAGAGTTCATTACTATAAGAATAGTTTGTGGAACCTACATACGAATAAACTATAGTACGCCAATCAAATATAATACACAGGTTTGCTGCGTCGGTATAGATAATCTGAATTGTGTGCCGTGTAAATTACGTATTACAGACACAACGTTTAATGGGGAGTGGCAGGAGCAGCTGATCTAAACAAAATCCAATCAGAGGCTTGCGATGCTGTAGAATTAAATACTTCACGCTGTAAAGCGCGGTAAAATGTGTAATTGACCCAAAATGCGAAAAATTATACTAAAATGCTATACAAGTCTCAAATAAAAAGCAAAATTAACACATATTTATGGAATGTTTGCTTAAATGCAACTACAGGTGGAATCGTTGCATAGAATAAAATGCCTAAAACACTTGTTTTTCTCTAATGGAGATTTGTAAAATTTTTGAACATGTCACCGCTGACCAGGTAGTAATACGAGATTTGAAAGATATAAGTAATAGGAGAAGACAATCCTACTTTCCCAATCGTTTATATAGGTAATTTTCTTTTTATTTATTTTTGTGAGGGTTATAAATATTTTCATCCCCAACATATACAGATTATGCGGAACACTAAATATTTATAGACAACCTGCAAATACCATTGAGTGTTAAATTTAAACAGTACTGAAGGATATTTCAATAAGCACAATTAAAGTTTAATGACAGTGTAATAGATATGACAGAAATAAATGTTGGAGTATGTTCCTTGGTTTCATTAAACTTGCACGATTTGAGTAAATTTTATGAATTTTTTCGTCGTCTTCTTATTATTTATTATTATCACCATCAATATTATTGAGACACCAACGGCTGCCCCATCCCAGTGGCGCGAAGAAAGACGCTCAAGGTCAAGCTTCCCCACTTCACTCAAGCGAGCAAACATGTGACTAACAATCCAGCGGCAACATAAACTGCTTCCCAAAGTATTCGAGAGATGTCCGACTACCGGCGTGTTTGTAGAAGTTCAAGAAATATCAGTGTTACCTCATACTCGCTATACAAGTAGACGAGGCAACGAGTAGAGCAGTTACGGTTACAGACATGAGTTGGTCATTGGGTCAGTGAGTGCGAGGCAGCTGTGTGTATGTGATACTGTCTTCGTGAAGATCGTCGCGTCGTGAAACAAGAGTGTTGAGTGATTGTATCGTCAGAGATAGCGTTTGAGAGAAAGCAAAAGTGAAGAAAGACAGTGAATGGACTAAGTCAATGGTGTGAGAAGAAAACAATTGTGAGTTGTAACATCACGAAAGACTAAATACAGACTGTGTAAGAGAGCTGTGTATTTGTGCAAACATTTTGGAAGAAAATAAAGTTAAAATAAGCATTTTGCCTGGTTTTTGTCACACTGGTGTTAGTAGTGGGAGTCGTCGAATTATTTTGTTACATTATTATTATTATTATTATTATTATTATTATTATTATTATTATTATTATTATTATTATTATTATTATTATTATTATTATTATTATTATTATTATTAGTATTAGTATTAGTATTAGTATTAGTATTAGTATTAGTATTAGTATTAGTATTAGTATTAGTATTAGTATTAGTATTAGTATTAGTATTAGTATTAGTATTAGTATTAGTATTAGTATTAGTATTATTAGTATTATTATTAGTATTATTAGTATTGTTGTTGTTGTTGTAGTTTTGTTTCAGAATTTCTCTTTATCTGTATTATGCTTTATCCTGTATTATGTATTTTCATTTCATTAGTAACTAATTGGAAGTGCAATTTTACGTTTACATTAAATTATGTGAAAAGGCATTACCTATTTATTAAAATGCTACAAAATGATAAACTGCAAATTTATAAACGCTGCTAGACGATAAATGTAGAAATCAAACACTACATTTCTGATTTCAAAGTGCTAAAAATAGTCACCCCTAGTTATGGATTATATTGTACCAGGGTTGGTTTCTCGCATGATCAATTTCTGCCCCTCACGCGTTGGGGTCCCAGGTAACGAGAGGGCTGATGAAGCCGCCAAAGGAGCCACGAGACATCTGCGCAGAATCATAAGTAATGTCCGGTAAAAGAGAAAGAGAAAGTTGGAAACCAAACCCAACTAAAAGGGTTTGATGACACCAGCTCAATGAATACATATGTTTCCTCGGAATGATAGATTATCTTGGTCACTTGACCTTGCTCCATGTAGGTTTATTCTGGGGTCACGTGTGCCACCCTTGTCACAAAGTGTACCGATTATGATGTATGTGGCTACTACCATTTGTCATTATACAGGGTGTAAAGGAAGTCATTACATTCCTTCTAATATATGCTCCATAGAAGCATTACAAATAAAAAAGTCTAATGGTATTTTGTACTTTGATCAGCCGATTTTGAAAAAATAAATACTTTTTGATCCAAAATTGATCCGAATGTACGAAGATAACTGTTAGTTGCTTGTAAGATGCGTAGGGTAACTTATTTCTGACATGGCTCCAGTAGTAATTATCGAACATCACACAGGGTTTCGAAACCATCACTTAAAAGACGTGAAGGAATATTCCGAGCTGCTCTTTTAGACGCGGAGTAAGTCGACAACGTTGCAATAAGGTTGGTCAGGGCATTGACCTGGCTTGTGGATGTAAACAGGTCGGGCGCTTTTGCTTTCGTGTAATGTTTTGGGAGCTAACGCTTGTGATTGGCTCACATTCGAACAGTAAACACGAAAGGACAAGGCAGGGTATGAGTTTGTTTTCAAGAAGCACCGTTACGCTGTTTGTCTATGTACTGAGCTAGGGAAAGTGACCATCCACACAATCTGCAGTCGTGTTGGCTGGCCTTTGCTGAGGAGGTATGAGTGGGTTAACCTTGTATGACCAATGCGGATACGTGAGATAATCACCTGCTCTTTCCTGCTAAGAGAGTAGACAGGGGGAGAATTAGTGTCTCCTTACCTTAGCATGCGTAGCTTTTCTGGAGGCGATTGATTCCAGGCCTGTTTCCATTTTGTTTTGATTAACCTGAAGAAGAATTTTGCAATATCATAATAAGGTACTGCTTGCTGTTCATGTGTGTCTGTTAGCCGACTTGCTTCTTTAGCAGCTTTGTCTGCTTCTTCATTGCCCTTAATGCCGCAGTGTGAAGGGACCCAAATGAAAGTAACCACCTTCTTTTTATTTAGAGCAATGGAATAAAGACTGTGGATTTCTTGAAGCAGTTGGAGGTCAGTTGAACAATCTCTGAGACTTTGGAGAGAGCTTAATGAATCAGAAATTATAAGAAATTTACTCTCACTAGATTGCATGATGTATGTTAAAGCTTGCTTAAGTGCAGAAAGTTTGCAGGGGAATATGGATTAATATTTAGGAAGTTTCAGCTGGTTTCTTATCTGGGGTAATTACAGCGCATCCATTGTTGCTGATTTGGAACCATCAGTGTAGATAAATGTATGATTAGGGTAGGCATTTTCTATTTATTTAAATAGCTGTTTGAAGGAAGATGCATCTGTGTGAGATTTATGGTAAGCTGTAATATTCAAGTTTAGTATTCTCCAAGGTGGTAGGTAATGAAACCTTCTGGGCATTATGGCAGGAACTTCTATGTTATGTTCTTCAATGCATTTGCTTATTTTAGATTTAAACGACATTTCTTTTTGTGAATTAGCCTGTAAACGTTGGTTGGACGTTTCTGGGAGGACGTACTGGTATATCATTGATTCGGGTCTTGCTAAAGTTTTAAGGGCGAATTTTAGGTTCAGATCTGTTCTGCGGACGTTCAATGGTGGTTCGTCGGTTTCCATTGTTAGAGCAGAAACAGGGCTGGTTCTGTAAGCTCCCAAGCATATTCTTATAGCTGCTTTTTGAATTGTATCTAGTTTCTTTAAAACTGAAGATTTAGCTGTATTCTAGATCTGGGCTCCATAGTCGAGTTTACTTCTAATGAGAGCTTGATACGTTCGTATGAGGGTACTGAGATCAAAACCCCAGTTTTTGCAGCTTAGGGTTTTTAGTACATTTAATCTTCTGAGGCATTCATTTCTCATATCATCAATGTGATGTTTCCAGCTTAAAGTTACATCAAACGTTAAACCTAAAATTTTTATAGCCTTCACTGAGTCGATTAGCTTGTTATCCACGCAGATTGTGGGGTTTGAGACTTTACATGGTGATTTGGAGAAGCATATGCATTTGGATTTATGATATGACAAGATAAGACCAGCATGATTAGTCCAAGTGTGCGGATTTTGCAGTGTTTCTTGAGGAAGTGTTGCAGTAGTAAAGGGGTTTTTCCCCTTACAAAAGATAGGTCATCTGCAAATAGTATACCTTTTACAGGTGGTGTAATACTGCTTACTATACTGTTGATAGCTATGAGAAATAGTGTGACACTGATTACTGATCCCTGTGGAACACCTCTATTAATGGATTCTTCTTTTGACATGGTTCCTTTGTAGCGAACTTTAATTTTCCATTCCTGAAGGAAGTTGTCAATAAAGTGATACAAATTACCACGGATACCGATGTTACGTATTGTTTTGAGTATGTAAGCTCGTGAAATTTTATCATACGCTTTTTCTATATCTAGGCTTATTGCCATGAGATGTTGTTTCTGTGTAAATGCAGCTTTTATTTCAGAATCAAGTATTAAAAGATGATCAGTGGTGGATCGAAACTGGCGGAAACCATTTTGAAGTTCGGTGAAGAACTGCATTTTCTCTAGTTTCCAACGCAATCGGCTATTTATAATTTTTTCAAGTATTTTATACATAGAGCAGGTGAAGGCTATAGGTCTGAAACTTTCAGGTGAAGTAAGATCTTTGTTCGGTTTGGGGATGGGTATTATAGTTGCTGTGCGCCACTGTTTAGGAAAAGTTCTTGAGTTCCATATATAATTAAGGATTTCGTGAAAGTAAACCAGTCCATCTTGCGGTAAGGATTTTAACATTACGTAAGAAATGTTATCCGGCCCAGGGCTGGAGCATTTACTCTTTTCAAGTGCCTCCATGAATTCTGTGAAAGTAATGTTATCATTGTAGTTTTCTTGGTTATTTTCGTCAGGTTGGTAGCAGTGGGTCACCTTGCTTTCGCAAGCTTCTTCTCTTGAGGCCTCTGCAAAAGTATGCGCCAGTATGTTTGCTATGGTTTGGGGGTCAGTACTTGTAGTGTTTGTTGTATAATTGTGGAAAACTATATTATGTGTTCTATCCTAAGATCCCCGTATTTTGCGAATTTTTTGCCATACCACTCGTGACGGGGTTTTTCTGTTTACAGTGGACACGAATGTTAGCTAGGACTCTTTCTTGCTGTGCTTTACTACTTGACGTGCTTTAGCTCCGGCTTTTTAAACTCGATTTTGTGTATGGGGGTAGGTTGCCTTTTGTATTTATAATAGGCTTTATTTTTTAATGCTATCACTGTTTTACATTCTTCGTTCCACCAACTTAGTCTTCCTAGAAACAGGGTATATCCTAGGAATAGTGACCTCGGCGGAATTGAAAATCACTTCTGCAAACGAGTGTACTAGTTTGTTAGTATCTGACTGACTGAAATTCATGGGGGATGTTAGATAGGATAAATTGTCAGAGACGTGTGCTCTGAACTTGTTCCGGTTTGCGCATTTTAAATTCCATCGTGGCTGGCAGTTAAAACTTAAAGGAATGTTATTTGCATTAGTTAATAAAATTTGGGAAATGGTCACTGCCATGTAATTGCTTGGCGAGTGTCCATTCAAATTTATCTTGGATATCAGGAGTGATTAATGTTAAGTCGATTGCACTGGAAGTACCGTTGGCTGTACTGAAGTGTGTTTGTGAGGTATCGTTAAGCATATTGAGATTTTCGTTGTGCAAGAGCTGTTCCACTATTTTACCTCTTGCGTTGGTATGCTTACAACCCCATATGGTACTATGGCTATTAAAATCGCCCAGTATAATAAATGGTTTAGGATGTTGTTGTATTAACTCCTGCAGTGCATGTAAATCAAGTGGGCTTTTATTTGGTAGATATATGTTGCAAATGGAAATAGATGTAGGAAGGTTTGCTCTAGTGGCAATTGCTTCAAGTTCAGTTGTGAGTGGTATTGCCTGATGTTTAATGCTCTCTTTAACGTAGGTATACGCCGCCACTAGCATGGAGGCAGTCTTTGCGGTTTTTGTGATATTGAGTATAACCTCGTAATGATGCAACATAGTTTTCTTTGAAGTTAGTTTCTTGAATGCACATAATTGCAGGGTTATGTTTATTGATCAAGAGTTTAAGAATCTCGAAATTGCCATGGAAACCATTAATATTCCATTGCAGTATGTTATTCATATGTTAATTTTGTTTATGGGATAAGGTGCTATATCTATGGCGATTAGTTTTCGGGACACATCGGTTTTGTTCGCTCGGAGGGATTGATGACTTGATTAATGTATTCCAGCAGCTTTTTTTTGAATTTTACTACTTCTGGTCTTTATACTACGCTCTGTATAGTAGGGATAGACCTTTTGCATTGTGTTCACTAGAGATTCTAGATCTGAAGATATTCCAAAGCTATGGGAATAATGTTTGTTACTCCAACACTGTTTTCCATAAAGCTTTGGAACTGACTGAACTTTAGTGCATAATTGTGGGTGTCTGCGTCGATAATGTGTTTAATTGGTCTGAGAGATTCAGCTATTGACGAAATAAGGTTTGCTTTCTTAACCTTCTTAGCCTGCTGTGAAGCGAGTAGGTGCCGCGCTTCTTTTCCATAAGCATTATCCTCTGTATCAGATGTGCTGTTTGATATTGGTCGTTTAGGTCTTGTTTGTGTTCCCATTAGCATAGGTTCTGGGGAATTGTTGCGTTCGTCTTGAAATGGCAGGATGGGCTCAGGGGTAGAAGTGAGGTTAGGTGATTGCTGCTGTTCAGTATCTTTTCCTTTAGGAGGGGAAGGGGGACGGTCCTGGTGGTTTTTGGTAGCGATAGGCAATTCAGGAAACATGTCTTTGTTTAAGACCTGAGGAGTAGTTTCTTGTATACCGTCAGCTTCACGGCAATGTTTTGCAAAGTGGCCTTCCTGCTTGCAGATGAAGCAGGTAGGGGTATCCGCTGTTAGGTATATCCAATATTTAGTGCCTTCATATAGGATCTGTATGCTTGGAGGTAATTTCTCCACGTCATTGGGTGGAATATAAAACTGACGTCTGAAACTAAGGATATGGGAAAGTCCTGGCTCAGAAATGCCAGCTCTTATGTAGGTAATGTTTGGCATTAGTTTAATTCCATATGCATTTAGCTGAGTTTCTATGAGTGAGTTTGGTATAACTGGACACACATTTGAAAGAACGATTCTTTTGTTTGGAGTAATTAGAGGACGGACCTGAAGAGTAACATTGTTTATATTTATTTTAGGATGTTTGGTAACCAGTGATTCTGCTACTTTAGATGACGTTAGGTATATGCATATTCTGGAGTTAGAGATCCGTGAGATAAACTTTATGTTACTTGGATCGGTTAATCTACTTACTGCGAGAGCGTAGTCCCTGACGGTAAGACCCTCATGGGAGTCGATGATGATAGCTTCTTCTTTCTTGGGAGAAGTCTGAGTAACTGTAGCATAGCTGGAGTTTCTTGTAGTGCTGTTGTTCATGGTGGTTGTGTCGACGTTGTAAGACGGTAGACTGCTGTACTCAGCAGCTGCCATTGCTTCAGATGGTGTACACTAGTTTTCTGTGTGAAATGGCGTGTTTGAGGTTAGCGAAGGATTTTTAATAATGTCTTACTAACCCGCTTGTTATACTCGTTTAATTGTTAACATACGAGAAAGCATATTTAGTAGACTCGTTCTACTTATCCGTTATGTACGGTGAGCATCTTTTGGATTCAGATTATTGATGTATATCGGAAAACGTTTAAAAGTTGATTTCTTTGCTGTCACGGCCTCCTGTGATCTCCCCTAGCAGTTTTTGTGATATTGAGTATAACCTCGTAAGGATACTAGTTTCCTTTGAAATTAGTTTCTTGAGTGCACATAATTTCAGGGTTATGTTTATTAAGAGTTTAAGAAATTCGAAATTGCCATGGAAACCATTAATGTTCCATTTGAGTATCTTATTTATATGCTAATTTTGTTTATGGAATTTGGTGCAAAATCTATGGCGATTGGTTTTCGGGACACATCGGTTTTGTTGGCACGGAAGCATTCTTGAATTTATTAATGTATTCCAGCAGATTTTTTATAATTTTACTACTTCTGGTCTTTATACTACACTCTGTATAGTAGGGATAGACTTTCTGCATTGTGTTCACTAGAGATTCTAGATCTGACGTGTATTCCAAAGCTATGGGAATAATGTTTGTTATTCCAATACTGTTTTCCATGAAGCTTTGAAACTGACCGAAGTTTAGTGCATAATTGTGGGCATTTGCCTCGATAATATTTTTAATTGGTCTGAGAGATTCAGCAATTGACGAAATAACGTTTTCTTTCTTAACCTTCTTAGCCTGGTGTGTAGCGAGGAGGTGCCGCACTTCTTTTCCATAAGCATTATCCTCTGTATCAGTTGTGCTGTTTGATATTGGTCGTTTAGGTCTTGTTTGTGTTTCTATTAGCATAGGTTCTGGGGAATTGTTGCGTTCGTCTTGAAATGGCAGGATGGGCTCAGGGGTAGAAGTGAGGTTAGGTGATTGCTGCTGTTCAGTATCTTTTCCTTTAGGAGAGGAAGGGGCCCGGTCCTTGAGGTTTTTGGTAGCGATAGGCAATTCAGGAAACATGTCTTTGTTTAAGACCTGAGGAGTTGTTTCTTGTATACCGTCAGCTTCACGGCAATGTTTTCCAAAGTGGCCTTCCTACTTGCAGATGAAGTAGGTAAGGGTATCCGCTGTTAGGTATAACCAATATTTTGCCTTCATACAGGATCTGTATGCTTGGAGGTAATTTCTCCACATCATTGGGTGGAATATAAAACTGACGTCTGAAACTAAGGATATGGGAAAGTCCTGGCTCAGAGATGCCAGCTCTTATGTAGGTAATGTTTGGCATTAGTTTAATTCCATGTGCATTTAGCTGAGTCTCTATGAGTGAGTTTGATATAATTGGACATACATTTGAAAGAACGATTTCGTTTGGAGTAATTAGAGGACGGACCTGAAGAGTAACATTATTTATGTTTATTTAGGGTGCTTGGTAACCAGTGATTCTGCTACTTTAGATGACGTTAGGTATATGCATATTCTGGAGTTGGAGATCTGTGAGATAAATTTGAAGTCCGTCATGGGAGTCAATGATGATAGCTTCTTCTTTCTTGGGAGAAGTCTGAGTAACTGTAGCAAAGCTGAAGTTTCTTGTAGTGCTGTTGTTCATGGTGGTTGTGTTGACGCTGTGAGACGGTACTCAGCAGCTGCCATTGCTTCAGATGGTGTACTATTTAACACTAGTTTGCTGTGTGAAATGGCGTGTTTGAGGTTAGCGAAGGATTTTTAATAATGTCTTATTAACCCGCTTGTTATACTCGTTTAATTGTTAGCACACGAGAAAGCATACTTAGTAGACACGTTCTACTTATCTGTTAAGTATGGGAGCGTCTTTTGAATTCAGATTATTGATGAATATCGGAGAATGTTGAAAAGTTTAAATTATTTGCTGTCACGGCCTCCTGGAATTCCGCCATATTGTTATATTTCAAATAATTTCTAGTAAACACTTAGTGAATAAGTAACACATGAATGCTGTATTTAAATTCTGCTGTACACTGTGCATATATGCGCAAATATGTGATGGCTAGAGAAAATATTTTCTTTGGAACAATTTGAATGAAAACGAACATAGCATATTCGTTAAACTACTGTCTGATTTCTGCAGTTATTTAAATAAGTTTATAGTCTATTATTAGACTAAATGTTCTTCATAAAACTGTTTTATGGATACTAGGAAAGGCCAACGTAATTCTAGGAATACAAAACGTTCGCTTCTAAAGAAGTCAGCTGGAAACCAATAAAGGAAAAGATGGTTGCCGGAATTGTGTAAGTGTTAGGGAAAGTTTCAAGCATTTCCAAGAATACCGGCGTGCTGACATGGCGAAGTTGTTGAAATAAGGGTTGGTAAGCTTGTCGCTGAGACGTGCTGAGAACTTAATAGTGCACACCGCGGAGCAGAATGGGATTTACCGAGGTGCATTCATTTAGCACGTTCAAGGTGAGTAAGTTTGAACCAAGTTAGATGTGATAAGAGCGAACGAGACAGCATGTCAGGTATAATATTTACCATCTACTTGATACTATTTATGCTTCTAGATTCAACCTGTATGGAGAAGCTAAATAACGTTATAAATGAACCAAATATTACTCTATTTTATTATAATAAGTCAGACATGTTTAGGAGTCAAGTGTAATTAATGTTAAGCCTTGTGGAAAGACCTAATTGAGCGATTTAATATACAGGATGTCCCAAAATTAGACCAACAAACTTTGGGAGCTGATAGATAACATTATTTTAAACATTTTTATTGAGGAAAGTTTTTTGCTGCGGTGCTTCACTTAAGCGCTAGACGAGTTAATTTCATTATTGCTTCCCACCCAGTTTAAGTATTTACAGCAAAATCAACAATGCAAATTAGTATTGCATTTAGTAAGGCACACAATCTTATTCCAAGGAACAAACACAGAACACATAAACAAAACACAATGAGAATTGTTTACAGTTCATCACAGCTTTACTGTCCAAAATTAGACCAACAAACCTTTAAACCAGAGAAATTGCTGGTGTGTTTGCGAGAGTACGGCTGAGTAGGGCACGCCGATGCACTCTTTGTGCTAATCACAATGGGTGTGCCTTCCAACATTTGGAATAGTAAAGCTGTGATTAACTGTATACAATGAGATGTTTATGTTTTGTTTGTGTGTTCTGTGTTTGTTTCCTGAATTAAGATTGCCTAAGATAAATGTAATACTAATTTGAATTTTTGATTTTGCCGTAAATACTTAAACTGGGTGGGAAGCAATACTAACATTAGCTCGTCTAGCACTTAAACGAAGCACCGCAGCAAAAAACTTTCCTTAACAAAAAGGTTTAAAATAAACTCATCTATCACCTTCCAAAGTTTGTCGGTCTAATTCAGGGACACCTGTATATAAAAGTGTAATGGTACGTCCTAAAATCTATTCTGATTTTATTTTTTGCAGGGTTAGTATAAGGCCATTAATTCAATCTTGAAAATAGTGGGCAACAACGCAACAATATTTATCTTTTGTAATTAATTAATCAATTAATTAATACCAGTATATTTAAGAGGAAATGTCATAAAAAATCTGATGTGTTGCGCTCACATGACTTTCTCTACTCTTGTACTAACCATTCTTACAAACTCTTATTCCTATATCTTCCTCGTGTTAGTTAAAATAAACATTTGTACAAATTATCTTATTGCTTATTTCCTTGTAGGTGCAAGGGGAATATTAGAATGCAGTAGGTTTTGTGCGATAGTCAAATCGTTTAAAGCTTTGAGATTCCGTTCTCTTTGCACACGTAACATATAAAAAAATGAACAACGATGTACCATTTCACGAAAGCAAGTTTTCCGAAACTCACACATAACAAGGAATATCTTCGAAATGGTTCACCCTACAAGAAAATTTATTGAGACATAAATTGTGTATTTTAGCAAGATCTACATTTTTTGTAGAGTATAATCTGGTCTATCTCTAACGGTTTACCAGTTATGCAAAAGTCGTCCAGAGTAAATACGACTACAGGGGCTATAACCAGAAAATTCAAAATATACATTTGATTTGTCATAAAAATATCTCAAACATATGACATTTTAATCAAAATCGTTAGAGCCATTTTCAAGAAAATCAAAATTTTCGAAAAAGTTTCCATGTAAAGGGCAGTTTAGGGTGGGGCTATTTTCTTCAAAATCTTCGTGTCGCATCGTTGAAAGACATTAAACTTAAATACCAAGTTTGGTTTTTAACCGACTTTTCGTTTTTGAGTTATGCTGTCCACAAACTGACAGACTGACAGACATACACACACACGGACCTTTTTCTAAAAATGCTTTTTTTGGATTCAGGGGGCCTCAAAACATATATTTCCGGTGAAATCTCGACATCGAATTTTTGGGTGGAATACAATACTTCCCCTACTTACCAGTAGAGAAAGTAATAGCACGCAGTCTTTATTTTCTTTTTTTTAATTTTCATTTAATTTTGATCTCTGATGTTTACATAACAGGTCCCGTAGTTTTATATGAAACTTCCTTCAAGAAATACATAAAATTTAATTAAATTCACAAATTGACATGCACCCGTAACTAGAGAAAACATAATTATCAGATTTCCTGCTATAGAAGCCATAGAAGGCGCGTGCTTGATTTCAATGTGCTTCAAGGACGCGACATGAAGATTGAAGGAAAAACTATCATTATTTTTTATTTTCTCAAAGTGCCTCTAACCAGATATTTTGTCTTAAATGAGAAGTAAAATATATATCTTAAATTATTTGTGAATAGCTTTTGAAGGGTTCTTCATTCTGGGTAAATGTTTATTCCCAAAACATAACAGATTTTATTTCTACATACAAAACTTTTAGATCTTGCTAAGGCACACAGATTGTGTAAGATAAACGAAAGTTAGTTACTGCATTTTAAAAATTCTTTGTGTGCATATGTCAGCTTCTTTATGAAAGAATGAGCCAGGAAATTGTTATAAAACATAGTGTCTATCATACCTTATGCCCCATTTAGAAAGTATGCAAAATTACTTTGTCCAAAACTCCAAGGTTCTATTGATGTAAAAAAAAAACTCGCTTATTATTAAGTTATCTTTTGTAAAATATCACATAAAACATTTGCAATCTATAATGTTTTAGTATTTATATACTTTCGATGACATGAGGAATGAGGAAATTGTAATAATATTGCTATTATTAATTTATTTATGTACATATATGCAGTCATTTGGTTATGCTTCTATGAAGAGTGAGGACCCAAGTTCGATACCCGGTACCAGTATGGGGATTTTGTCCCCTCTGGGAGGTCTGGCACGGGGCGCACTCAGCCTCGTTAGGTCCCGGGAGGACTAATTGAGGAGCTTTGATAGAAAAGTAGTGGCCCCAGGAAGTGAAGACCGCATCTGGCCGGCACCACGTACCACCCTTCAATACTGCACCCCACCAATGACGCCTGTAGTGGGCCGAGGTGGGGGACGCAGCGGCTGGACGGTAAGGCTTGGCCCTTCATGGGCTGTGTTGCTGGAGCTTAGGCTTAGGTAGTCTAAGTAAAATGGAAGATTGCTAAGATATTTATTACTTCCTACTAATTGCCGGTTTTTCTAACATCATATGTCATAAAGTTGCTTTGGAAAAAAAAAGAAACAAGTGTGGGCGATGGAGGAAGGGATCGTCTTTACGGAGGGGGTAGCTTAATAAAATGAAACAAGGGCCTTTCCTCCCTAGAAGAATAAAATTTCCTTCTCCCCGTCTCACTGAGGAAATAAGGGGAATAAAACACAAAAATCCTCATGTTAAACGCAAGCAGAGCTACGGCTTCTGTCAGTAACGAAATCCTATGATTATATACATAGCTGCTGGCTGCTATACAGGAAATATGGGTGTGTTTTGAAGCACCATTGTTAGAAACAGCAATGTCAGAACATTCCGAAAACAAAAGTTGCCTACAGTGCTGGCGCACAGCCACGTCACTAATTGGAATAATATCTTCAACAGTTTTGTAACTACCTCAAAGCCAAAAAGGAGGCTTCTGTTTTCCATTGCAGGGAGGAATAATGGTAGTCACGCACTCATAAACTAACTACAGTGGAACGTGGGGTTGCCACTGAACCAAGGATACAATGAGGGTAACATAACCCTCTTCCTGTCATTTTAAATCACCCCTTTGCATTCTGGAACTTTAATTGAATTAAAGCGGTGAAATTTACAAAGACGGGGGGAATGTCTCCAACAAAATTATGGGTAATTCTTTTGGCCTACAAGAATACTCAATGTGAACAAAAAAAAAAAAAAAAAAAAAAAAAAAAGCTAGTGGTAAACCAAATATATTTCAGTATTTTAAGTTTTAATTAACAAAATCTTAATACAAAGTAATAGACAATTCCATGTATAGGTAAGGCAAAGTATTTGTTATTCAAAAACAGTAATACACTCAAAATGAAAGACATTTCCTTCGTTTAGATATTTCCTAATATACATCAGCAAAGGCAAGGGGTCAATGATGCGTTCAGGGTTTAAATGTCAGGCTATCCGTGCTTCCTATAGTCAGTATGATATATTGTTACAACTATATACAGGCTAAATACCAGTTAAAGTATTTATAAAATACCCTTAACACAATTTTACTGTATTTATATTTTACAAAAGCTTATTCATTTTAAAATTAAGTCATAGTCATTTTAATAATAAAAAGCTAATGTGTTGCATTCACATGACTTTCTCTACTCTTGTACTAACCATTCTTACAAACTCGTATTCTTATATGTTCTTCATGTTAAGACAAACATTTGTACAAATTATCTTATTGCTTATTTCCTTGTAGGTGCAAAGGGAATATTAGAATACAGTAGGCTTTGTGCGATAGTCAAATCTTTTAATGCTTTGAGATTCCGTTCTCTTTGCACGCTTAACATATGAAAACATGAACAACGATGTTCCATTTTACGAAAGTTTTAACCAAACCTGACACAAATAACAAGGAATATCTCCAAATGAGATCTATATTTTTTATGCATTAAGAATTTGTCTATCTCTTACGGTTTACGAGTTATTCAAAAGTCATCCAGAGTGAACTAAACTACATAGGCTATAGCCAGAAATTTCAAAGAATACATATCATTTGTCGTACAAATATCGTAAACGTATGACATTTTAATCAAAATCGTTGGAGTCATTTTCAAGAAAATCAAAATTTTCGAAAAATTTTCCATGTAAAGGGTAGTTTAGGGTGGGGCTATTTTCTTCAAAATGTTCGTGTCGCATCCTTGAAATGTATTAAACTTAAATGCCAACTTTGGTTTTTAACCGACTTTTCGTTTTTGAGTTATGCTGTCCACAGACACGGACCTTTTTATAAAAATCTGATGTATTGCACTCACATGACTTTCTCTACTCCTGTACTAATCATTCTTGCAAACTCTTATTCCAATATGTTCTTCGTGTTAAGATAAACATTTGTACATAATTATCTTATTGCTTATTTCCTTGTAGGTGCAAGGGGAATATTAGACTGGAGTAGGCTTTGTGCGATAGTCAAATCTTTTAAAGTTTTGAGATTCCGTTCTCTTTGCACACTTAACATATAAAAAATGAACAAGGATGTTCCATTTCACAAAAGTTTTAAGATTTCCGAAACTCACACACATAACAGGAATTTCTCCGAAATGGTTCACCCTACAAGAAAATTTATTTGGACATAAATTGTGTATTTTAGCAAGATCTACATTTTTGTAGAATAATTTGGTCTATCTCTAACGGCTTACCAGTTATGCAAAAGTCGTCCAGAGTAAATATGACTACAGGGGCTATAGCGAGGAAATTCAAGATATACATTTCATTTGTCATAAGAATATCTCAAACATCTGACATTTTAATCAAAATCGTTAGAGCCATTTTCAAGAAAATCAATTTTCGAAAAATGTTCCATGTAAAGCGTAGTTTAGGGTGGTGCTATTTTCTTCAAAATCTTTGTGTTGCATCCTTGAAATACATTAAACTTAAATGCCAACTTTGGTTTTTAACCGCTTTTTCGTTTTTGAGTTATGCTGTCCACAGGCACACAGGCGCGCGCGCACACACACACACACACACACACACACACACACACACACACAATGATTTCTTTGGATTCAGGGGATCTCAAAACATATATTTCCGGTGAAATCTCGACATCGAATTTTTGGGTGCAATACAATACTTCCTTCTACTTACCAGTAGAGAAAGTAAAAATGGAAGTAAATATTTACTGCGGATTCAAATCGTTACAGCTTCCTTCACTTCTGCCATAAACGTTCTAAGGCCAAAGGGAAGTATCTATCATTTGTGTCAGTTTTCACTGGACAGTCGTGCGCAAGACGATCGCTTTTAATTTGCATCAATGTCGTTTAAGAAACATATAATGTTAAGAAAGGATGGAAAGATACAGTAAAAGGCGGTGCTACTTAGACTGTTAGAAAGCTACTTACTTCTGTACATGATACAAAATGCAATAGACGGCGCCGTGGACGAGCGGTTAGCGCGCTCGCCTACCACCTAGGCGGCCCGGGTTCGATCCCAGGGACCTGCATGTGGTATTCGTGGTGGACGAAGCGGCGTCAGGGCGGGTTTTCTTCGGGTACTCCGGTTTCCCCCGCCATCTCATTCCACCGGTGCTCCATCTCCATGTATCATGAGTGTCACCGCCTGCTGTGCCGTAGTAGTAAAAGCGGGCGTTAAACACTACAACAACAAAATGCAAGGGTTAGTCTTAATTCATGCCGTTGGTGCAAGTGGCAGGATACTGTTTGCCCTGCTTATAAAAGAAAATGAACGCAAAGGAAGTAACAAATACGGAACTTTTGCATAGCTTGAAATATAATTGAAATTTAGTTTATGTAACCCGCTTTAAAATTTAAGAACAATTTAAGAATATTTGTCATTTTCTATACAGTAATTCACCACAAATAATGTATTCCCTAAATCTAAATTAACTATCAATTTAAGTTACAAGCATTTTTGGTGCAGTTAACCAGTTCTGAGATATTCCTTGTCGGTCTGGGTGGCTCAGTTGGTTAGACGCTGGTCTACTGATCCCAAGGTCGCGGGTTCAAACCCGGCCCAGGGCGATGGTTTTTAATTGTGCTTAAAAACGACAGCTCCATGTCAGTAGATTTACTGGCATGTAAAAGAACTCCTGCGGGACAAAATTCCGCCACAAGGGCGACGCTGATGTGATCCTGGCAATTGACAGCGTCGTTAAAAAACAAAATAATTTTTTTTTTTAAATTTTTTTGAGATATTCCTTTTATTGGTTTGCATTTTAAACTACTTTTACTTTTCTCAAATGGTCGTTATTCTCTTATTCTTTTTCTCTGTTGCCCATGCAAAGAGAAAGGAATTTTAAAGCCAGCGAGATACTGGTCTTGAAATATTTCACTCTCGTTTAGGTCTACTCTGTTCTCAGTGTGTGATGTATGTAAACTATACTTATACCTGAAGATGCATGCTAATTTATAACAGATAGTGACAGGTGAAATGGAAGTCACTACATTCATTTAAACCAGCGATAGATCTCGGTATTTGGAAAACATTTTGTATCTTTTTTGTCTCTGACCATTTCCTATGGAGATATTTTAATTTTTTTTCGAAAACAAGAGATAGATAAGCTGGCAACACTGCAGATTGTGTGAGTGTCACTTTCACTAGGTCAGTACATGAACAAACATCGCAGCGTAGTGACCCGTGAAAGTAAATAAATACCATGCCGTGTGCTTCCGTGTTTACTGCACGAGTGTAAGCCAATCAGAACACCAGTTGCAGTCGTCATCTCCTAAAACATTACACCAGCCTGCGTCGTGTTTTCAAGCAACCGTATGTTTACAACCAGAAAGCGGTTCAGATCCCTGACCAACCTCAACCTTAATTTGCCATGTTACTTCACGTCTAATATTCCTGTAATTCTTTTAAGTAATGAATTATTTCGAAACCCTGTGTGATGTCCCATTATTACTACCAAAGCTATGTCTGAAATATGTTACTCTAGACATATTACAAGTGACAAACTATTAGCTTAGTACATTCTTGTGGAATTACGCATCCAATTTGGAACAAAAACCATTTATTTGTTCGAAATCGGCTGATTAAAGA
Organism: Tenodera sinensis; assembly: GCA_030765045.1. NCBI lineage: Eukaryota > Metazoa > Arthropoda > Insecta > Mantodea > Mantidae > Tenodera > Tenodera sinensis. Next base: position 6,094,058 of record CM060971.1, read on the forward strand.
ACAAAATGCCATGAGACCTTTTTGTTTGTAATGCTTCTATGAAGCACATATTAGAAGGAATGTAATAAGTTCCCTTCCACCCTGTAAATATATATTGCATATAGGGTGGAAGATACTGCTTCAGCCATACTTTAACTAGCGATTCCACATCATGAGTGTAACAAATATGCCCAATACTGTTATCAATAAAGAGCCGTTTCGCCGAAAATAATGTGTCGAATATTTGGAACCGTCTAGTTTTTTGACCCATGAATATAAATGGTTTATTATTTCACTAGCTTTGTATAAACAATGCTGTAATCAATGTGTACCTTAATTGGAATGAATTTAGTCACAATTTAATGTCATGCAAAGTATAATTTATAAGAGAGATTTGGCAACGTCACTTTAACACTAAATTGTGATGCAATCCATTCGAATTTATATAAGAATACATCACAGTTTTCTTTACACAATGTTTGCGCGTCAGTTAGTGGAGTAATAAACCATTTGCATCCATTCGTTATGAAGCCAAATATTTGATACAAATTATTTTTTTCGGTGCAACGGTTCATTATTGACAATAATTGTATTGGACATATTATCACACTCATGTGGAATCTCTGGATAGACCGCTTGTGTTTACTGAGCATAACTCCAAGAAAATTGCACATAATTGCTTTATATACATTCTGGTATACCTCAATTTCTTGGGAAATACTCTTATGGGCGAGGAAAGCATTGGCTCTATCTTGATATAGTACACATTATGCAAAGCGCTAAAATCAAGTTACTGAAACCTCAAATCCCTGTTCCAAATAAATCCACAGCGAAACCTCAAAAGCCCTGCGAGCCTCGGTGGCAGCATTAGAAACACCACGAACAACCTAACCGCATGCAGAACAAATGGTACTTTAATACCAACGCATACAATCACCAACAGTTTAAAACACAAACAAAATGCCACAATTGCCAAAGCCTAAGCGATTAATGAAACTACCCCAAACCACAACCGAAAAATTCTACTTAACCCGCACATAATTTATACTCAGACTGCAATTTGCAATCATTAACCGTAACGACCAAATCATTTTTAATTCACAGTGAACACACATCACATAGACATGTAGTCTAATTTCTAGATTTGTAAACTAATTTTTACTCCAAAATAAAGCTTTTTGAAGTCGATAAAAATGCTTATGGATTTCGAATTTCTCAGTCAAAACGCATGATTCGTGCATTATATTTATTTCTTAAACTGGCGTCTTATCAAACACTGTAGAAGTTTTCAATGAAATCAATATCAAAACCTCTGGGTAAACCTTACTCTATTGATTTATGTAGAAAATTTCTGTATATAAGCATGCTTTGTTGTAAATTCTCTTTATAAAAATAGTTATTTATACAAGAAATGGCTAATCTTGATGTTAATGGCACCAATGAAAGTTAGGATTCACCACGATTTAGATACATTTAGGCAATCTTAGCATTATAAACTGTAAGAAATGGATCAGAAAAGATTCCTGTACACAGAGTCCCTTCATATGTTCATAAATGAGACGTTAGCTTTTCTCTCTGCTTTTCATTTGTTTATTGAATCGATAAAAGAAAGAAAGCCACTTGGATTCATTCCCTTCCTGGGAGAGAAGTGAGCAAGTGTTACGGGCTGTTGGCTGCTACCAATAAAGCATAGGAAGTAATTATACATTTGATCTTAATTACTCTATATAATGTAACCAAGTTTTTACATCTTTATTGCCCAGAGAAAGAACAGCACAAAATTGTTTCATCTTCTCTCTATAAGCTACGGCAATTTATAAACCGATAATTCATCATTGTTATAGGAAACTTGTCATTGCTAGTATTGCTATAGTGTGCCAATTATGTCCGATACTAAATTCAGTAACAATCTGTTTATAATAGCGGGATTTCATAAAATTCAATATGTAAATTGTATGTAACTATTGAAGTGTTGTGATATAGGTATGGAATAAAATCGAACTATTAGTAACGAATATCTCGGAAATGGTTTATGATACAGAAACGTTATTTTAGTAACATCTACAATTTTTGTATATTGCGTTTTGGTCTATTACTTGAGGTTTACCTGTTAAAACTATACAAAATTTCCTTGCGAATGACATCACAAACTATTCCAATAAAGTTGAGACACACATTTTACTTGGCATGTAAACGTCTTTTAATATAGTAAGCACTTTTTGAAAAAATTGTAATTTCGAAAAAATGAAATGAGAGTAAATTTGGAGTTGCGATGTTTTCTTGGAAACGTTTGTGTCACATTTGAAGATGCTGAACTTACATACTAAGTTCAATGTTTATCTGACGTAGCTTTTTAGTTGTGCTGTTTAGAGACACATTCATAAATTAATCGTTTTCTAAAAAGGCTTGTTTTATTCAAGGGCTATCGAAACATTCTTATAGAGCAATACCGATGACTTATTAGGTAAAATGCAAATCCTTTTCTACCTGTTATATATGTGTGAAACAACCACCAGACTCCTCCCTGTGAGAACAGGTGACCACAGCGCCGCCTCTCGCCGGGGACAGTAGTTACAGAATGCGAATTCCACCACGCACCAGCGCCAGACTTGTTCCTTTATCGACACTTCCGATCCGGAAAGTGAAATGAAACGGAGGAACGGGAAGTCGCTGAAAAGAAAGTGACTAACTCAACGTTGTCCTAGTGATAAAGGAGAACACGAGTAAACATGTGGTCAGATTGGTCGGTCCCGGGGATGAACCCAGGACCTCCCTGTGCGAGTGCCAAGCGTTGCCACCTGAAGTGTATTAGTCCTGTTTACTCTGTTACCTACCAGAAATATAGAAAGCATTTCTCTTCGGGATATGGGTGAGGACTGAGTGTTCCCACACCAGCTTTGGGCGTGAAACTCTGACCTAAACAGGGGGATTTACCGCGCTCCAGTAGTGCATGTTATGCTCATTCCGTTACTACCTAGGAAATTGTGTTGTCAGCTCTCCATGGAGTCCACCGGCGTAGTTCACACCGTGGATGACAACAATAACAATAATAACGAATTTCTGATTGGAGCTACACGTGTGGCGACAAAGGATGTGTATGAATATCAATAGGGAAACGTATTGAAATCTCCGAGAATAGGGATTGATTACAACAGCACATTCATTCATTATTTAAACGTCATTGCTCCTTTGTGGCATCCAAAGCATCACTTGCAAGGGCGGCAATTAAACATCTTAGAAAATTAAACTAAAATTATTTTAAAAATCTGATGTGTTGCACTCAGATGACTTTCTCTACTATTGTACTAACCATTCTAACAAACTCTTATTCCTATATCTCCGTGTTAGTTAAGATAAACATTCGTACAAATTATCTTATTGCTTATTTCCTTGTAGGTGCAAGGGAGATATTAAATACAGTAGGCTTTGTGCGACAGTCAAATCTTTTTGACCTTTGAGATTCCGTTCTCTTTGCATGATTAACATATAACATAAAAAATCTGATGTGTTGCACTCACATAACTTTCTCTACTCTTGTACTAACCATTCTTATAAATTCTTATTCCTATATCTTCTTCTTGTTAGTTGAGATAAACCTTTGTACAAATTATCTTATTGGTTATTTCCTTGTAGGTACAAGGGGAATATTAGAATAAAGTAGGCTTTGTGCGATAGTCAAATGTTTTAAAGCTTTGAGATTCCGTTCTCTTTGCACACGTAACATATAACAAAATAAACAACAATGATCCATTTCACGAAAGTTCTAAGTTTTCCGAAACTCACACACATAACAAGGAATATCTACGAAATAGTTCACCCTACAAGAAAATTTATTGAGATATAAATTGTGTATTTTAGCAAGATCTACATTTTTTGTACAGTATAATTTGGTCTATCTCTAACGGTTTACCAGTTATGCAAAAGTCGTCCAGAGTAAATACGAATACAGAGGCTATAGCCAGAAAATTCAAGATATATATTTCATTTGTCATAAAAATATCTCAAGCATATGACATTTTAATCAAAATCGTTAGAGCCATTTTCAAGAAAATCAAAATTTTCGAAAAATTTTCCATGTAAAGGGTAGTTTAGGGTAGGGATATTTTCTTCAAAATCTTCGTGTCGCATCCTTGAAAGACATTAAACTTAAATACCAACTTTGGTTTTTAACCGACTTTTCGTTTTTGAGCTATGCTTTCCACAGACTGACAGACTGACAGACTGACACACAGACACACACACGGACCTTTTTCTAAAAATGCTTTTTTTTTGGATTCAGGGGGTCTCAAAACATATATTTCGGGTGAAATCTCGACATCGAATTTTTGAGTGGAATAGAATACTTTCCCTACTTACCAGTAGAGAAAGTAAAAATGAACAACGTTGTTGCAATTCGCTAAAGTTCTAAGTTTTCCGAAACTCACACACATAACAAGGAATATCTCCGAAATGGTTTACCGTACAAGAAAATTTATTGAGACATAAATTGTGTATTTTACCAAGATATATATTTTTTGTATAGTATGATTTGGTCTATCTCTAACGGTTTACCAGTTATGCAAAAGTCGTCCAGAGTAAATACGACTACAGGGGCTATAGCCAGAAAATTCAAGATGTACATTATATTTGTCATCAAAATATCTCAAACATATGCCATTTTAATCAAAACCGTTAGAGCCATTTTCAAAAAATCAAAACTTTCGAAAATTTTTCCATGTAAAGGGTAGTTTAGGGTGGGGCTATTTTCTTCAAAATCTTCGTGTCGTAGGTATCCTTGAAAGACATTAAACTAACTTACATTAAACTCGTAAATACCAACTTTGGTTTCTAACCGAGTTTTCGTTTTTGAGTTATGCTGTCCACAGACTGACAGAGACACAGACACACAGACAGACACACACACGGACCTTTTTCTAAAAATGCTTTTTCTGGATTCAGGAGGCCTCAAAACATATTTCCGGTGAAATCTCGACATCGAATTTTTGGGTGGAATACAATACTTCCCCTACTTACCAGTAGAGAAGGTAAAAGTTAAAACAATTAATTTTTTTTTCAAAATATTCCTGTTTAAGGAACACTGGGAGTGAAATTTGAAAGCTCCACATTTCTTGATAGATTTTCCTGAAAGTTTTACTGTGTTTGTATTTATATGAGAATAGGAGGTACACCAAATTTCATTAAAATTGGGTAATTCGTTTATGATATATAAACTATTTTACATTTTCAAAAAGTAGCTCGCATCTATTGACTTTTCAAAATTCATTCATATTGGCAGAAGTGATACTCTAAAACATGGGTAACAATTGTATGAAGAGATATTTCAAATACGTTTGCTGATTATGCTGTACATATTTTTTTAATAACAAGGAACATTTAATCTTAAAAAACTGTTTTTGCCATTCATGTTAATGATAAAATCAATATTGAAACATAGTTTTATTTAGCTGCTATTTGTGAATAATTTTGGAAATTTTCATTTTATTTGAACCAAAACTCAGGCGTGGCCTTCTTTTGGAATGTGCAGAAATGTAGTTTTGAGAAAAACAGGCTTTTATATAGGAACATACTGTGTACGTTAAGGGAAGGGCACTATTTGAAAGGGCCGTAATGACCACATGGAGTGGGGGATATGAAAAATGATAGCTGATCCAAATGCATAGAAGTTCCACGAACATTTTAAGGTAAATTTTCGACTTTTTGACAATTTTGACGAAAATTTCACTTCCAGTGTCCCATCAATCAATCATTTTTGCATACGATGAAACCAGCCTTACGCCATAATGCCACTTTTCCCGAGGCGCTTCAGAAACCAGGTTGTTATGATGTTTCACTGCTTCACCAGATACTGATGTGTTACGCTCACATGACTTTCTCTACTCTTGTACTAACTATTCCTACAAACTCTTATACTTCTATCATGTTAGTCGAGATAAACATGCTAATGTCTAGGGAACGAACCTACATACAGAGAACAGATGGTTGCGGAGTTTGGTCTATAGGAAGTGGGAGGGGTCAGTCTGTCACATGACCGCTGCACAGAGGAGGTTAGATATACTCGATGCACGAACGTTGTTGCATAACTTACATTCTATAATGACCCATACTTTTTGGACAATTTCAGCAACACGTGAGTATTTCGATTTTCGTGATGCAGCCATTTTACTGTGTGGAACTAGTGAACACATTTGAGAGACACTATGCTCTCTGGGCTGTGTTCTTTGTGTTGTCACTGCACTCGTGCAATGACGTCACGCTCTACACCGATAACTTGCGATCGCCTTATTTCCTGATAGCTGTATTAAGGTTCGAAGCCTACCAATGTCCTTGTAGGTGCAAGATAATATAGGAATACAGTAGGGTTTGAGCGATAATCAAATCTTTTAAAGCTGGTTACTATGAGAAGGCATTGAAATTCCGTTCTATTTGCATGACCAAGTGGTAAAAAATGAATAGCGTTCTTCCATTTGAGAAATTTATAAGTATTGCAAAACTCACACGAACAACAAGGAATACCTCCGAAATGGTTCTCTCCACAAAAATGCACTTGGATATAACTTGTGTCTTTAACGACCTCTACATTTTTGTGTAATAAGATTTGGTCTATCTTTTACGGTTTACCAGTTATGCAAAAGTCATCCAGAATAAACAGGATTACATAGGCTGTAGACAGAAAGTTAAAGATTTAATTTGTCATAAAAATGTCTTAAACATTTTAATCAAAATTGTTATAGCCATTAAAAAAATTTTCCTGTGAAGAGTAGTTCAGGGTAGAGGAGTTTTCTTCAAAATCTTAGTGTCACTTCCTTGGAAAAGATTAAACTTAAATAAATACTTTGGTTTTAAATGTAATTTTTGTTTTTGAGTTATGCTGTTCACAGACCACAGACACACACACACACACACACACACACACACACACACACACACACACACACGGACAAAATTTTCGAAAAATTTTCCATGTAAAGGGTAGCTTAAGATGGAGGAATCTTCTTTAAAATCTTCGTGTCGCATCCTTGAAAGATATTAAACTTAAATACCAATTTTGGTTTTTAGTCGACTTTTCATTTTTGAGTTGTTATCTACAGAGTGACATACACGCACGCACGCACACGCGCACACACACACTGATGTTTTTCTAAAAATGTTTTTTGGTATTCAGGGGGCCTCAAAAATATATTTGCAGTGAAATCCGTGCTTCGAATTTTTGGGTGGAACACAATATTTCCTCTAGTTCCTATACGTAGTAGAGAAAGTAAAAATGAAAGTTAATGGTTCATTGGTAGAAGAAATTAAAACAGAACAATTAATGCAGTTTGGACACATGGAAAGCATGGATGAGAAGCGACTGCCGAAGAAGATAAATGAATGGCCTCCAGTAGGAAGAGGAAAAGACCAAAATTGACATGGAAGTAAGGAATAGTAATAATAATAATAATAATAATAATAATAATAATAATAATAATAATAATAATAATAATAATAATAATAATAATAATAATAATAATAATAATAATAATGATGATGATGATGATGATGATGATAATGATAATGATAATGATAATGATAATGATAATGATAATGATAATGATAATGATAATGATAATGATAATGATAATGATAATGATAATGATAATGATAATGATAATGATAATGATATATTATTACTACTACTACTATTATTACTATTAGTATTACTATTACTGACCGTCTCCGTAGCGCAGTTAGTAGCGCGCTTGCTTCTGGCGCGGAGGACCCGGGTTCGATCCCCGGTACCAGCATAGGGATTTTGTCCCCTCTGGGAGGTCTGACATAACTGGTCGGGAGGGATCGGGGCACCTGTAGTAGGCAGAGGTGGGGGAAGCAGCGGCTGGGCGGTAGGCCTTGGCCCTTCATGGGCTGTTGCGCCGGGATTTAGTTATTACTATTACTATATACATGAATATACTATTACTATATACTATTATCTATTAGTGTTGTTGTGTTCAAGCTCTATATATTTACATATGCTGATATTTGTTCGACTTACTGCAACTTTAGTTGCACTTGCACCCAATAAATCCACATGGTAGCCAAGAGAGGAAATAGGAATGAATCTCATTATCCTTAAACATTTGCTCATACTATTTTTTGGAATAGCAATAAAAAGTGTGATATTCCCCCAGTCGATAAATAAAGTATAAAACCAGTGAAGATTATAATTAAAAGGCAGTTTCTCTGACTTGCATGTATTTATATAAGCAGTTTTTCTAGAGTGGCAGTTCGTTACCTCGATATATGTTCGTTCAATCCTTCTTTCGTTGTTTCCTTTCTCCCTTTCTTCCTCCCTTCCTCCATTCCTTCCTCCCTCCCTTCCACCTTTCCTCCCTTCCACCCTTCCTCCCATTCTTCCTTCCTTCTTTCCTCCCTTCATCCCTCCCTGCCTCCCTGCCTTCCTTCCTTCCTTCCTCCCTTCCTTCGTTCCTTCCTCTCCCCCTCCCATCCTCCCGTTCTTTCTTCTTTTCTTCCGTCCTTCTTTCCTTCCCTCTTTCTTATCTTCCTTCTTTGTTTCTTTCTTTCTCTTCGTTATGGCAATAGAACGGAATTTCAAATCCATCACTTAGCGAGCAGCTCTTATCCATATGATTGTCAAATAAACCTACTGCACTCCTTACACCCATTGTACTGCTAGGAAATATGCTTTCTTACAAATGTCTATCTCGATTAACATAAAGCAGATCACTGTGTAAGGAATAAGCGAAGCAGATCACTGTGTAAGGAATAAGCGTTGGCAACAAGAATATGCACAAAGCAAGTAGAGAAAGTCATATGCTTGCACCGTATCATTTTTATGACATCGACTAGTAACGACATGGGCAGTCCAGTTTGTCAGGGTATGGATTTGTGAGTGAGAGTCCTCGGTTCCATGCCCGCTAGGAGCGTCCTTCCTGACAAATCTTTTTTCAGTTTTTACTCAGTTCTCATAATTGACACTGGAAAATTTCGTTTCCCAGTTATATTTTGATGTATGTAGGTATGCTGTCCAGCAGCTGTGGTCTCATATGTGGTAAGAACGGCCGTAAAACACTGCTAGGTTAAAAAGGGCGTTGATCTGTAATCTGTCAATTACCTGTAACCATGGCAGTATAAATGTCAATATCAGTTAGTGTTATTGATGCATCACCATATGACACGTTGATTGCTTGATGTGCCAATTGTCACATCCAGGCGACTGTACCGATTATTTGTTGCGTATAGGTCTTTTCTCTTGCCAACCACTAGTTGTAGGTTGCCCTTGCCAGGTATAATAATAAACAGTATGCATGAACTGAAGCATTACGTCCTGTCCACCTATTGAATATGCAAAAGCTTCGTGTCAACAGAGAGGGAAAGCCAGGGACTACCGCAAAATTGTTCACAAAGCCTTACTGAAAACAGAACTTTTGCCTTGCATATTCTTGTGTTGTGATTGGTAATTTTATTTTACTAAGCATTCGAAACCGAAATATTTTTATAACAACGTAAACAAACCTGATATATTAAATTATGTGCCGTTCTCTATTCACTATCTATTATTTCTATATAACTTTTTGAAAATGTTTTTACGAGAGCTTATTACTTTTTTGTCCAAGGAGCAAATCTTTCAAAATAACTTATTGTAAGGTGATTGGAGTTTACTATCCTTGTGTATTCAATACATAGAAAAGGATATCATTGTTCATGGTTAACCCATTTTATTGTTCAGTTTGGAATCCTAGACTTTGTTTCATGCTTATCGAAGTAAAGTATACTAATTTTATAGTGTCTATAATTGCCTATTTTTACCGTGTGATCTGTCGTAGCTTAAAGGATTATTATCGTTATTTTTAACTTTGTAATTTAATAATTTTTGTTACGATTGTTGCTCATTGATATAAAATTTATAGAAATCAGTAAACTATAAGAAAATATTAGTTTACGACTGGTAAATCGTTCGATTTAGTATTAGTTCCTGTTTGTCAACGCTATAGCCGTATTATTTTCTACTTCCCATGTAGGCAAAAATACAGTACTGATCTAAAAAGACCAGAATTACTTAATTGTATAAATACTCTATTTAGCAGCATATAACGGATCCCATAATTGCAAATCACTAGGAGAAAACTAATTTAAGAGAGAACTTACTTAAATCTAATAGTAGGATTTGCTATAAAAATACATGATCTGCCAGCATGCGTAGTAGGATATTAAGTGAACAGCACTTTGAAACGATTTGACAAATTTATTGAAATACACATTGAAAGCGCAGAAGGATATATGCCATTTTATCATAAAATATGGCGTTACTTGTTTTTGCAGAATGTGTTCTGGGGCGGGGGGGGGGGGGGGGGGGGTCCGCATGTTGGAAGTTTGCAACTAAACAATATCAATTCATAATTTTGTTGTCAAGTTATTGTATTTGTTGTGGATAACCGTATTAATTTGTGTTAAATAAAAGTTGTTCTTTATATCAAATTAAAATAATAGTCTAATAGTCAGCAACTGATTGCACATTTAGTTCATTAACTTCCAAAGGGGCCCGCGACCCCCCTTGCCCCCTTGCTCCCTGGCCCCCTGGTGAATGTGCAATGCTTTGAAGGTCACTAGACCATAATTACAAATGGCACTCCTTCCTCAGTATAGTACACAAACTAATCGTGCGCATGCTCGAGCAGCGACGCCGTACTACGTGACTCAAATCAGGTTATTTATTCTGCCGTGTCATATACTTAGTAAACTTGAAGGCTGTCAATTTAGAGAAATAATGTTTGCCATTTATAAAACATTAAGACCGTAGTGAAATTTGGTTCATTTAATACCTATATCCTATGTTGTATAATTGCAATTTCTATACTATCTTGCTATATCAAAATATGTTTTAAAGTGGTTAGTGAATCTGTTATTGCACAAACTTCAATGCTTTTATTACTGATTGTACCTATGTAATGCCAATTTTGAATTTTTGGTAGTGCCCACTTGCTTGACTAGTTTAGGTTTTTAATGATGATATTGTAGTTATCGATAAAAAACACTGAACACCTAAGATGGGCTCTAAATGGATATACAATATCCAAAATTAATCAATTTTAAATGGCTGCCTCACTGTTAAACAATGATGTAACAGCTCTTCTACCGATTATCTGGACGGAGATAAATTCAATTCCATACAAATGTTCGGAAATACACGATTTTAGAGCTCTTGAAACCAAAAAACTCTTTTTAAAAAATCTAAGAACGTTTAAAACAATTCTGCTGAAAACAGTAGCGAAATACTCAACATAAAAGTGTGAAGTGCGAGATAAATTGATTTTTCAAATTCAATGTCTTAAGCAGGAACGTCCGCCCTAACGCACATTGTGTACACTACATAATTTTATGGGTTCTAAGCTTAAATATCGTAATGTAGCTTCAATTTGCTTTCACAAAGCTTTTATTGTGAAATGTTATTATTTTTAAATAAAATTGTACATTATCGTGAGATTTTTACTTTCTCAACCGGAAACTAAAGCGCGTTCCACCCTTAAAAGACAGTACACGTTAAATGGAGCGCAGTGTTGCAACATGTACTAGTTGCGAATCTTTCTCCGCGAGCGACTCGAGGTGGCCTGAGTCCTGTACTTAGTCCTTCAATTGCTGCTTGACGAGACGGACACTTTTAACTTTGGTATCCCTCCACGCCTTTGTTACTGTGTGACCTAAATTTACAAATGACTCGTCTGTATAAACAATTGATTTCCCCTGGTTCCTAAACCTTTTTATGTTTTTTAGATATTTATGTCGCCATCTGATGATATCGATATCGTCTCTTTCTATTAATATGCACTTGTTACCCTTTCTTTCATATTCGAACTCCAAATCAGAGTGGCCCTTGAGAAATTTGGTAGGGTCCCATCACTGTTGAACTGTGACAAAATTATATTTAGCGTGGGTGGAATATTTGCAAACTGTAACGAATGAACAATTCGCCGCACTCCACCTTGCACTATTCAATCATATTGCGTTAACCTAGCGTTTTGTGTAGTCCCGCCCTTTTTGCTTTCTTTTTCGATGGCGTTCTTAGAGGTCCTTTCATTAGTTTCTTTTTAATCATACACACTACTGCTTCTGAACACCCGATAGCCTTAGCTGTTTCTTTTACCGCCTTACTTACACGCATTTTACTTCAAAAATAATCTAACACATTCATAATTATTTGGCGTTCCTTACTTCTTAATTTACCAACATATCGTCTCTTCCTAGCTTCCCTCTCCATAACTACAAATATTTACAAAAATATTAAACAAATAACGCAATAACAGCTCACAGTTACACACACGGCTTCTTTCAAACTAATGTTAGTGCTGCTCCTTATACTATCTTCTGTGTCAGGCCTGACGCTGAATAGATGAATACCTTTTGTTTGCCTTACTGGATAAAAGAAAGAGGTTACTGCCTTTTGGTTTATTTTAAAAACTTTCTCCAACCTTCCTCAACATTTGTTCTCGCTGGTTCCCTGATGTAAACTCAATAACAAAAAAGTTTCACACTGCGTAACTTTTGCAGTGCACAGATATAAAATTTTCCGAAAACATTTAATTTAAAAAATTATAACACTTAACTGGGTAAACATAGAGAATTCAAAGTAGGCAGGTAGTAGCACTATGGTTTACTCTACCCAAGAAAAAAATATAGATGCATTCTAGCAGTTAGTTTGTTAGTTAGTGCGTGATGAGTGTAGAAACAGCAAATATCAGACTTCTATTGAAAAAAACGTTTTCTGAAGAAATTTGGGCCTATAGAAATGTATAATGACTCTGAAAAGGATATAACCTGATAGAGAAAAAAATTCTGCATAGGATAATGTGTTCAAACCTGAAATTTATAACAAATGAATATTTATACCATGCTATTAGTAATCTGGCAACAGCGAGAGGGTAGAAAAGGACGCGGCTAATAGCAACTTGTATGCGCTAGATAGAGACAGAGATGCCCCATTTAACTCCATACTGTCTTCTAAGAGTGGAACGCTATATTGTAGAGAAACTATTTCATGAAAACCTCGATATTGAAATTTTACGAAAATACATGCTTTAAGGCCCCCTCAATACAAGAAAGCATTTTTAGTTTCTCTACTACGTATAGTAAATAGGATTTGACCCAAAATTCGATATCGAGATTTGACTGGAAATATGTGTTTTGTGGTTCCCTGAATTATAATAAAAATAGAGAAAGGTCCGTGTGCCTGTGAACAGCATAACTCAAAAAAGAAAACTCGGATAAAACTCAAAGTTGGTATTTATGTTTAATATCTTTCAAGGATGCGGCACGAAGATCTTGAAGAAACTTACTTCACCCTAAACTACCCCTTACATGGAAAATTTTTTCGAAAATTTTGATTTTCTCAAAAATAGTTCTAACGCTTTGGATTAAAATGCCATGTTTAAAATATTTTATGGTAAATGAAATGTATATTTCGAATTTTGTGACTATAATCCATGTAGTCCTGTTTACTCTTTATGACTTTTGCATAACTGGTAAACCGTAACAGATTGATCAAATCTTACAATACAAACATTTTAGATCTCGTTAAAACGCACAAATTATGTCCAAATGCATTTTTTGTGTAGTGAATCATTTCGGAGCAAATTAGCTATAAAATCAATTGTGCAAATGTTTATTTTAACTAATATGAATATAGACGAATGACAGTTTGTAAGAACAGTTGTGCAAGGGTGGACGACGTCCCAGATGGTGGAGATTAGGCACTACGATTCGTCGCAGACTTTGGTCTTGCGAAGTAGGTTTAACTTATGTTTTAGCTTTTGGACGTTTTTAGCCTATTAGGCAATTATGTGTTTTAACCTTGTATTGTTTTACCTTTTTGAGCACTCTACATATTAACTACTGTAACTTTCACCTTTTCGACCTTTTATACTTTTTAAGTTTTCTAGTTTAACCTGGTCACAATTTAACCTTTTAACATGTTAACCTTGTCACTTTCACTATTTAGCTTTGAACTTTTAAGTTTGTGAGCCTTCGCGGTTTTCATGTTTTGACTTGGAGTCCAAATGATATAGTTGTCGACGGGGCTTTAAGGGACACTGGGAGTGAAATTTTGTCAGTCGAAAATTGTTTCTTTACCTTAAAATGTTCGTGTAACTTCTATGCATTTGGATCAGCTAACATTTTTCATATGCCCTACTCCATGTGGTCATTACGGTCCTTTCAAATAGCGCTCTTCCCTTAACGTACACAGCATGTTCCTATATAAAAGCCTGTTTTTCTCAAAACTACATTTCTGCATATTCCAAAAGAGGGTCGCGCCTGAGTTTTGCTTCAAATTCTAAGAAAATTTCCCAAAATATTCATAAATAGCAGCTAAACAAAGCTAAGATTCAATATTGATGTTATCATGAACATGAATTCCAAAAACATTGTTTTTGTATGAAAAGAATCAATAAGTTTTAAAATTAAATTTTCTTTGTTATTAAAAAATATGTACAGCATAATCAGCAAACGTATTTGAAATATCTCTTACAAGTCAGAGTATCAGTTCTGACAATAAATAGACCATTTTGAAAAGTCATAGAGCTACATTTGAAAATGACCTATAAATTTATATATCCCCTACCCCCCCCCCCCCCCCCCCCCCCAATGAAATTTGGTGTACCTCCTATGCTCATATAAATATAAACACAGTAAAACTTTCAGAAAAATGTATAAAGAAATATGGAACTTTCAAATTTCACTCCCAGTGTCCCTTAGACGTCACTCACTCAGTCACTCACTCAGTCACTCACTCAGTCACTCACTCAGTCACTCACTCACTCACTCACCCACCCACCCACTCACTCACTCACTCACTCACCCACCCACCCACCCACCCACCCACCCACCCACTCACTCACTCACTCACTCACTCACCCACCCACCCACCCACCCACCCACCCACCCACCCACCCACTCACTCACTCACTCACTCACTCACTCACTCACCCACCCACCCACTCACTCACTCACTCACTCACTCACTCACTCACTCACTCACTCACTCACTCACTCACTCACTCACCCACCCACCCACCCACCCACCCACCCACCCACTCACTCACTCACTCACTCACTCACTCACTCACTCACTCACTCACTCACTCACTCACTCACTCACTCACTCACTCACTCACTCACCCACTCACTGGGTCAGACACAAAATTAAAGTCATCAGAGCTGCACATCTCAGTGGTCGTAAAAGTTTCTGTTAATGTTCTGTGGAGTTCAATATCGGACATGCTTTACTCTACCTGTTTGAGCAGCCAGATGCCTAAGGTTTGCTTTTCCTGCAGGCGCGACAGAAGTTAAAATTCAGTTATTTGTTTTGTGGAAGAGTGTGAGCAATCAGAAGCTGAATTGCCCACTTTGACTTTCGCAATCAAAGTGAAGCGAGGGGAAGAAAGTTTTGCTTTTGCAACTCATGTTTATCTGAATAAAATCAACGCGCTGAGGCCCAAAGTTCAACTTGGAGGTAAACCGCTTCTGTAAACAAATCTTTTGATCCAATGCGGCATACCTAAATAAACAGATTGGAAAGGGAAATAAAAATAAAAATTTCCAACGTGAATTATTAATTTCTCATGATATTTAAATATAACTGACAAATTGATGTTTTCTCATGAATAATAATGTTAATAAACTATTCTTTCACACATTACGAGCTTCAGGTATTGTTTACAGTATTATTTTGAGGTATTACATTTTATGCATTTTATTTTATTTTGGCAAAGTGAACGATTAACGGGCATTGGCATTCCTAAGCAGTTAGCTTAAAGTTATCTACTCACAAACCATTATCAGTATAAAGAATGCGAAACGGGGGCCTATGATCCCAACAGGTAAAAACATCCTTCGTGTTATGTCTAAAGGTAGGGTAAATATCCTTTTGGTTTCAATGTGTGCCCGCTGCGTGTATGTGTGGATATTGCGGAGGGAGTGACACAGGCAACCTGCAACTGTAAACATCACAGTCAGGGGTGCAACAAAAAGTCTAATTTAAAAATAGGCATTGCTCATACATACGCGTGTATTACCAAACATACAAACAGAAAGTTTATAGCTATTGTATCGTATAGTGCATTATATTGTATAGTCCCGTATTATCTTCTCATTCATCTATTTGTTTCTAAAGTACATTAGTGTTTTTCCTAATGAAGTTGTTAAGCTCAGATGGTGTACATGGGTTTTAAAATGGCAGTACCTGGGCGACCGAGCTTCGCTCGGCGTTTTTCGCCTCTGTTTTTGAGAAATATTTTAATCTTTTTTGTGGGAGAAGATAGATAAACAATAATCATTTTTGTCGCAATTGTTAAGAGTCAAAAAGTACTTAAGTAGAGAAAACACTGTGAATGTAATATGCAGCATTTCTATTTCAAACATGCACAAAATTTTATGACTTATTTGCAGAAGAGTGAGTAGAAAGAGATATGAATGTGTTACCTAAAAGTGAGTGGAGAAAACACTGTGAATGTAATATGCAGAATTTCTATTTCAAACATATAGAAAATCGTATGACTTATTTCAAGAACAGTGAGTAGAGAAACAGTTATGAATGTGTTGCCCAAAAGTAAGTAGAGAAAACAGTGTGAATGTAATACGTAGCATTTCTATTTCAAACATGCAAGAAATTGTATGACTTCTTAGTAGACGAGTGAGTAGAGAAACAGATGTGAATGTGTTACCTAAAAGTGAGAGGAGAAAACAGTGTGAACGTAATAGCATTTCTATTTCAAACATGCAGAACATGGTATGGCTTATTTTAAAAAGTAGGGATAAAAATGATTTTTGGTGATAAACAATGTTTTTTATGGAAAATTGTTTATAGAAGAGTGAGTAGAGAAAAAGATGTGAATGTGTTATCCAAAAGTACTTAAGTAGAGAAACCACTGTGAATGTAATATGCAGCATCTCTATTTCAAACATACAGAAAATGGTATGACTTATTTTAAAACTGTGGATAAAAATGTTTTTTTTTTGTGTGTGTAAAATCACGTTTTTTATGGAAAATTGTTTATAGAAGAGAGTGTAGAGAAAGAGATGTGAATGTGTTACCTAAAAGTGAGTAGAGAAAACACTGTGAATATAATATGGATGCATACAAAAATTTAACCAAATCTTAAGAGCTATTTCTGAAATACCGGGAATATACCTATATACAAGAATTGCACTGTAGAAGCGGGATTAAAAAATGTTATTTTTTATGTAAAATCGTGTTTTTTCGGGAATTACACCTACATAGATGAACTTAAAAAGCAAAACCCTATCTGAATACAAAATTTGATGGAAATCGTTAGAGCCGCTTTCAAGTTGCGAGGAATAAATATATATATTTATATACAAGAATTGCTCGTTTAAATATATAAGATATGGATGTTGTTTACATAGATCTTCAAAGAAGCTCGATTGTAGTGGTGAAATGGACTCAATGACAACGTAGGGACTTAGCACCTCGACCGAAAGACGATCTTTTGTGCCTATGCCCCTAACGGGGCATCCCCTCTGGGAGGAGGGATGAGGCGAATGGATCCAAGTGCGGCCGGAAAGTTGCTAGCAGGTTGCAGGGTTCCTACATTTTCCCCGGCGCAGGGAGCTCCCCTCCCCCCTCGGGCTTAGACCATCCCATGGGGGCCCGGAAACCAGTGCTCGCCTTCCAATCCGGGGACGAGATTTACAGAGCGCATTTGTTCTCCCTGCCGTGCTGCTGCCGCGACGCTCACCGACGCTTCCAACCCTGAAAGAAATCTAACGGAAGGAAGTCTGAAATGAAATTATTAACGGTAGTGATTAACTACCTTGTTCTTCTGCCATCTTGCTACTACCTGACGATGCATCAAGTGATTTATGTTTTTGTATTACACTGTCATTTTAAAAATCTTTGCTTGTTTTAACAATTTGGTATTTCTGAATGACACAATCTACATTGGATATATTCGCGGTGAAATTATTTGACATAATTCTTCCACCAACGTTTTCAATGTGGCAGCACGTGATTATTCCGACATGTTGAAGTTTGTATAACGCAGAAGAGAACGTAAACACAGAGCGCACAGCGATCAACTCTATTAGACTGCCAGTGCTGCTGTCGAACAACTGGCCCAACTGTGCAGCCCTGGGTTCAGTACGACCCACCTGTACTAGGTAGAGTTGGTCGTTGCTGCTCTGTGCATATTTGTCCTAGCCCTGGTATCTCCTAGCCTGTACGAGAGTTGTAAGTGATTTATTATCTGTGACGTCCCTACCAAAATATTCAAACTTACTTCCTGGTCCTGGTTTTACTGTTTAGAAATTGCCTTGTGTGTTTATTAGCGGTTTTCAAACACAATTGTTACGGAGGTATCACCCTCAACTCTTGTCACTGAAGAAGTAAACTATTAGTTATGTATGCACACAGGATTATATTCATTGCTAATGTGAGCCTTTTAAAAATGCCTTCATTTTTGGATGATCTAGATCTAGAACAATGTCTGGGGAAATTTTATACATGCCAAAAGTGAAACGCTTTAAGAGCTGGTTACTATGCAATACCATTGAAATTTCGTTCTCTTTGCAATGCCAAGAGACAAAAAAAACGAATAACATATTCCTATTTGAGTAAAGTATAAGTATTCACAAGTTCAAACAAATAATGAAGAATATTCAGATAATGGTTTCCTCAAAAGAAAAACGAAGTATATATGACATGCATTCTGTGTTTAACAAGATCCACATGTTTTATTTAGTGAGATTTTATCTGTCACTTACTAATTATCATTTATGCAAGAACGATTCAGAATGAAGATATCTTCTGAGGATATTTTCAGAAAATTCAAGGTATGGCTTATAAACTTTCATAAAATCATCTGTGTCCGTCAGTGGATACTAACTGTCCGTCCCTACAACTAAAGGAGTGGAGTGAGGTATAGCCGCTTATTTCATAAGCGTCTCCAAAGAGACAGGTTTGCATATCCCTGGGATAGAGTTTCAGTATATCTTTGGGGACTTACGCGGGTTTTGAACCTGTACATTTAGCTTCTGCACCTTCATCCAATCTAAAGAAGACTTGTAAGTGGCTGCTGTCGCTCATGGTGAACACCACATTCTGGTTCTTCCTCCTCTGCATGTTTATCTCACTCCATGTTTTCACTAAAAACACTGAATAAGGAATGAACTATATCTTGAGCATGTAAAAAAAGCAGGAACTGTGCAAGAAGAGCTTGGGAATATGCCCTCCTTTATTTCTCGTAAGAGAACATGCAAAATAGCTCAAGGATTTCCAGACCATGAGTTACTTATTCATTCAATGCATAGTTGGCTGCATAGCGCCATTAAGACCGTTTTTACCTACTTGTAATTTAGCTTTGACTTGGCTTCCAGAAAATTCAGCGTTCAAACTAAATGAATTTATAACTCAAGAGACTGTGCATTAAATCAAAGGGATAAAATAGGCAGACAGCCAACATTCCGCCCATAATACACTCCTCGTGGCACGAGAAGAAAATATTTTCGGTTTAAAAACAACACAGTACAGAGTAATAGGAATTCATATCAGTATTGCGTAATTCCCAAGAGTATTTCAAATCAATAACGTCCAATGATAAAATCATGTAATTTTTGCTTTCTCTACTGATAAGGAAGTATTGTATTTCACCCAAAACTTCGATGTCAAAATGTCATCGGAAATATGTTTTGAGACCCCTGAATACAAAAAAAAAAAAAAAAAAAAGCATTTTTAGAAAAAGGTGTGTGTGTGTGTATCTGTGGACAGCATAACTCAAAAACGAAAAGTAGGTTAAAAACCAAAGTTGCTACTTAAGTTTAATGTCTTTCAAGGATGTGATACGAAGATTTTGAAGCAAAATAGCCCCACCGTAAACTACCCTTTACATGGAACTTTATTCGAAAATTTCGATTTTCTTGAAAATGGCTTTAACGATTTTGATTAAAATGTATTATGTTTAAGATATTTGTAGGACAAATGAAAGGCATATTTTGAATTTTCTGGCTATAGCCTGTTTACTCTGGATGACTTTTTGAATAACTCGTAAAAGTAATAGACAAATTCTTAATATATAAAAAATGTACATCGCACTTAAACACACAATTTATGTCTAAATACATTTTTTGTAGCTATTCCTTGTTATTTTTGTCAGATTCGGAAAACTTGAAACTTTCGTGAAATGGAACATCGTGGCAACGGAATCTCAAAGCTTTAAACGATTTGACTATCGCTCAAAGCCTACTGTATTCTAATATTCCCCTTGCACCTACAAGGAAATAAGCAATAAAATAATTCGTACAAATGCTAACACGAAGAAGATAGGCATAAAAGTTTGTAAGAACGGTTAGTTCATGAATAGAGAAAGTCATGTGAGTGCAACACATAAGATTTTTTATTGTCAGTTATACTGTGGCTTATTCACCCAGAGGGCAGTAAATGCATACAATAGTACCTAAAAGGACATTGTTACACATTCAGGATTTTTCAGAGAGAATTTAACGGCATTAACAATTCCAGTTATCACATTAATGGAGACAAAAAATTATATTTAATATGCAGAAAGAAACAAGCCACAATAAGTATTTGAGGATTATTCCAGCATTTTCGTGATTACAGTCTCTTAACCTATTATTCAATATTTTCGTTTGTCCTTAGACAAAATGATAAATACGTTTTCTAGAGATGCAAAATTTGTGAACTTTTAAAACCTGAGGCGTTAGGAAAAAGTTTCAGTAAACACAGTGATAGCTTGTGACTTTCAATTTTTTAGATGAAAAATAATTTTCGACTATATTTTAGGAGAGTCGAAAAGGAGAAATTTGTGATTTTTTTTTCCAAATTCAAGCTTTACCTCCACATGAATATTTCAGATCTTCCGTTCATTTTGGTATAAGTTACATAGATGTACGTTAATGTAAATACATTAAAATCATTATTGAAAATAAATCTGCGTGTAGGTTTTAGGCCTTCTCGTCTTATTTAACTGCAATTTTTGAAGAACTATTAATTTTATAAGTTTATAAGTTTATTTATTTTATAAGTTATCTCTTAAAGTTATTGACATGATATGCTGAAATGTTTGTCATACATTTGCTACTAAATAAGCTTTATTTTAATGGTGCTATGCATCAGCATACTAATGAGTTTTTTTAACTCTTAATTATTTATATTGCAATAAAAATCTAGGTATTCGAATAAAAATACAATGACTTTGCTTTAGTTTTTGTTTCATCAATCAACTGTAACAACAACATTTAACATGTCTTAAAAATTCAGCTAATATTTAAGGAATGTCTAGATAATGGGTCATTCATTATCATTGTAGCGATAGGGAATTTCGACTCCCCTTCAGGCATGATATCAAGCATTTGCTCTGTTAAAAGCATATACAATAATTTTATAAACACACCATGGAAAAAGTTTTAAAATACCGCAGTTTTTAACTAATTATAGAGCGAGTAAACAAAATATCCGAGTAATTCAAGAAGGCCGAAAATTTAACATCCTTTTTCAATCTGAAAATTAAGAGTAAGCATTTCCTCTTCGTTAATTTGGAGATGAATGCTTTCTAGAGTATACATATCTTATAGTTTGATGTTCATAGAGACGGGAATGTTGGGATTAATGCTAATGATTACAACAATTGCAATTTTCTTTGTCTAGCCTCGGAAGACATTTTTACAAATGTTCATATTTGGAGGGTAAATTTATGTCAGACATTTAACACTATTTTGTTACTGCACGATTATTTCGTGATTTAATTCACAAACAAGAGTTCAGACATTTTCCACAAGACTATGATCAGATTTCTCGTTGCTGATGAGAGAAAGTTTGATGCTGCCCATCAAACAATTTCAAAATTCTGTCTCATCTTTCATTGTCGTGTTAAATCACATGAAGAAGCAGATAGCCCACCCTAAACTGCCCTTTACATATAAAATTTTTCGAACATTTTGATTTTCTTGAAAATGGCTCTAACGACTTTGATTAAAATGTCATATATTTGCGATATTTTTATGCCAAATGAAATGTATATCTTGAATTTTCTGGCTGTAGCCCCTGTAGTCGTATTTACTCCTGACGACTTTTGCATAACTGGTAAACTGTTAGAGATAGACCAAATCATACTCAACAAAAAATGTAAATCTTACTAAAATACACAATTTATGTCTCAATAAATTTTCTTGTAGGGTGAACCATTTCGGAGATATTCCTTGTTATGTGTGTGAGTTTCGGAAAACTTAAAGATTTCGTGAAATGGATCATCGTTGTTCATTTTTTTAAATGTTAAGTGTGCAAAGAGAACAGAATCTCAAAGCTTTAAAATATTCGACAATCGCGCAAAGCCTACTGTATTCTAACATTCCCCTTGCACCTACAAGGAAATAAACAATAAGATAATTTGTACAAATGTTTATCTCAACTAACACGAAGAAGATATAGGAATACGAGTTTGTAAGAATGGTTAGTACAAGAGAATGTCATGTGAGTGCAACACATCAGATTTTTTTCAGCAAGTTTTGTCGGTTTGGACAAGTATGGAAAAGTCATCCAGAATGAAGGCTTCAGAGGCTGTTCCCTGAGAATTCAAGATATACATTTCATTTGTCATGAGAATGTCTTAAACATAATATGACATTATATTGCAGTATTTTATTCAAAATAGTTGAGGCATTTTTGTGAAAATTAACATTTTGTAAACATTTTCCGTGAAGGATAGTGTGGGGTATGGGATTTTGCTGAACAACTTTATGTCGTATTGTTTTAAGACACTGGACTTAAATACAAAGTTTGATATTTAATCAAGTTTTCGATCTTAAGTTAGCGTTCTCATTATTTTACCTTTGGTGTTTTTACCTGTTTACGCTTTTAGGTGTGTGCTGTAGTCTACAGCTTTTAGACAGCTCACTTTTTGAGTGTTTTGGATTTTAAATTTTGACCCCAGTTGACGGGTCCTTAAGCTCCACTCACTCACTCACTCACTCACTCACTCACTCACTCACTCACTCACTCACTCACTCACTCACTCACTCACTCACTCACTCACTCACTCACTCACTCACTCACTCACTCACTCGTTTTTGAGTTATGCACAGAAGGAAATACATACATACATACACACATACATACATACATACATACATACATACATACATACATACATACATACATACATACATACATACATACATACATACATACATACATACATACATACATACATACATACATACATACATACATACATACATACATACATACATACATACATACATACATACATACATACATACATACATACATACATACATACATACATACATACATACATACATACATACATACATACATACATACATACATACATACATACATACATACATACATACATACATACATACATACATACATACATACATACATACATACATACATACATACATACATACATACATACATACATACATACATACATACATACATACATACATACATACATACATACATACATACATACATACATACATACATACATACATACATACATACATACATACATACATACATACATACATACATACATACATACATACATACATACATACATACATACATACATACATACATACATACATACATACATACATACATACATACATACATACATACATACATACATACATACATACATACATACATACATACATACATACATACATACATACATACATACATACATACATACATACATACATACATACATACATACATACATACATACATACATACATACATACATACATACATACATACATACATACATACATACATACATACATACATACATACATACATACATACATACATACATACATACATACATACATACATACATACATACATACATACATACATACATACATACATACATACATACATACATACATACATACATACATACATACATACATACATACATACATACATACATACATACATACATACATACATACATACATACATACATACATACATACATACATACATACATACATACATACATACATACATACATACATACATACATACATACATACATACATACATACATACATACATACATACATACATACTTTTTCTAATTATTTAATTTATGGGGCCTCTAAACGTGTATTTCCATTGTAATATTAGCATCAAAATTTTTTGTGGAATACAATACTTTCTCCTGGTTACTATAAACATAGTAGGGAATGTAAACGGTGTACATTTAGTGTCTTGAGAGCTTGTGGTTTTATATTCCAGTAGGAAATGTGGTTGATGAACATTCTGGATCACGTAGAAGTGCACAGGAAGAATAGGCCAGCTTGCACTAGAAGCTTAACCACGTTCTCTGAGAAACTTGTTGTTTGGAGAAGCTCTCGAACCTCCCTGTTCCTCCTTCTCCACATGATCTACGTACTAACGAGTGGAATGGAGGGGTTGGAGGGTCCGCCAGCAATTACCGAGGTAGGTACGTACGGCCAGTGTCTATGTCATCAGAGCAAAGGATTCATGAGACCGTGATAGAGGTTGGACATCAGTCTGCAAGTGGAACAAGAGGCGGAAGAAAAAGGACACTTAGGTTACTCTGTGGCTGCATCAACTACATTTGTTTGTAGCCAATGTGGATGAAATCCAACTTCAATCATATCTTCACACACGCATGCTATCTTTTTATTGTTCCTTGTATACCCTGTCTTCGGCTTCAAAGATGATATCGGCTGTCTTTCTTTTGCAACATATTGTCTAAGCTAAGCCAACCGTATTAATTCGTATAGTGTGTGTATGTGGATGTGTTTTAGTGGGGAGAGATTTTTTGTGTGCATTAGATCGCACTTTCATTCATACTTGCAGACTCTGGGTAGCATTCGGAATAAGTTGACTACAGAAAAACTCTCACTCCCCAGCCGATAATCCAAATAAAAACCCTTCGTACAGAGGGCAGGTGCTCTATCTACTGAGCTACTGGCCAGCCACACTTATATTTCTCTTCCTGAGAAAGATGGGAAACAGTTGCAACGCAGCACTTCCCCTCTTTCCCCTACATGCGCGTTATCTGTCACCGCCATTGTTCCTGATGGCCACTCTAGTATGTTAAATAAGATACAATAATAAGCTCTCAGACCTGAAATTTGTTTACTGTATCAAAACTAGCGGTTAGAAAGCTATAAATATATGTATACATGAATAAAAATGCTATTCTAGCAGAAAAATAGGCATAAGAATGACGATATAATTTAGAAACTAATTAAACATATGCATTTATGCAATCCTAACATTAAAACGGTTTATTATGACGGCATAAATCGTCCGAAATTAGCCTCTTTTTGGCACCAGTGCCAGAAAATGAATTACGTAATTACCATGGCAACGAGACAGCAATGGTGTCATCAGCGACCTAGCATAATTTTCTCCAATGTGCCTGTAAGAAAACCTGCATAATTGAGAGCTATGAAAAGTATACCAGTAATGTGGTTTCATTAGTCTAACGCATCTGTTTAGTGCCCCGTACGTCAGTCGGCAGAGAACTTGCCTGCTTTGTAAGGGGTCGCGGGTTTGATTCCTGGTTGGAAGGGTGGAAATTTTTCTTCAGCTAGGAGTACTCCCTATTTGCAGCAGTATGCGCTGTTGCTGAATCCTGCTGAAACAAGCCACACAATTTTTCATTTCTTGCTAGTTGCAGAAAACTATTTAAAATAGATTTACATAGACATGTGAACTAGCTGTTGTGTCGCAGAGCATGGAACTGGTATTCTATGCGTACCCTTATGTACCAAACAGCAACTTTTGCAGCGTGCTGAAGAACTTCATAAACAATATGGGGGTTTTCGGTAAAGCAGAACTGTTTTCGGAGATATAGGGACGTATCTTTCACGACAACAGTATCACACACAGCTGTCTTGCACTCACTGACACACAGACCTACTCATGTCTGTAACCCTTTCCTCTGTTGTTTCCTCGCCTCCTTATATAGTGAAGAAGACGTACTATGGACCTTCCTCGACTTCCACAAACACGTCGGCCGCCGGATGCCCCTCGAAGATTCCACCAATCCTTGGTTATGCAATACGTTCATTGTTGTTAGTCATGTATACAAAACAGTCGCACGAGGCAGCCTGAGCGTCTTTGTTTGCTCGCCGCTGATATGCGTTGTGAAATAGCTCAGCCTCGACCGTCCTTTGTCGTATGCTGCGCCCGGCTTTACAGAATATAACGGTTAGAAGAGTACCAATTTCATCTTATAACCCAGGATCTATAATAAGAACAAACGAGAAATTATACTACTGTCGCGTTGACACGGAACACTTATGCAACGCTAAACACCGAGCTTTCGTGCGGGAATCATTCCTGGTGTCTAATGTTCCTTAGGCTGACGTCATGTTGCTAAGTGTGGCTGTAATTTCTGGTCAGTTTTAAATCCTGGTTGTGAATTCTGTGTAAGAAAAGCCTTTTTGAGTGTGTTTGTGATAATTTGTGTATGTCAGACCATCGCGATGTAAAGTAGAGGAAAAAACAATAAAGAGGTAAATTAAAAAGAAACTGAACGAGTAATTTTGTCACAATACCACTTCAGCATGTGAACGCATATTACAGCAGAGCAACAAACCTTTCGCATTTTTGTTGCATTGTAATTAAGGAACAATCAACGCAAGTGTTATTGAAGTAGGGTACATCAGCCCAAGGGAAATATAGTCACAGGGATGAAAGCGGGTAGTTTTAATTTACGCACCAATAATTAGCTGCTAAACGCAGAAGAGTCATTTCAGATTCAACAATGTATTGCCATCTACCAAGGGAGATGTGTATTTCAAACTACATGACCAGGAAGCATCAATAGATTTAGGACCTTTTCAGTGTTTTTCCCCCCAGAGTTGAACGCTAATTCTTACTGCATGCTGTACTTATGGTGGTGGGCACTGATGATACATTAAATGAAATAGTAGTTTGGAGAGAAAAGTTGTTAGTTAGGACTGATGTGAACCTGGAAAAGTCCTGGCGAGATTTGAGCAGCAGTTTACAAGTTTATGCTTTAGCGACCTCGCTTTTCGTGTTAGTGATTTCAATTCTCCGATTACAAATCGTTTAATGTGATATTTGTATATTCAAGCGTATGGATTATAATTCATATTTTGCAGCATTGTTGCACTCATAACTACTTTTTATTTTAGTATACTGTGACAAAATTACAACATTGAACATTGCCTTTTCTGTCACTTTATTTTTCTTCTAAAATCGAAGCACAAAACACACATCTTTTACCGCCGTTAACACAATCTACAGTTCTTTGTGATCTTACAACTCACAGCTGTTCTGTAACCTTGACACACACTTTTCTGTCTTTCCTTACTCTGTAGTACACGCAGTCTTTGAGGATGCAGTCACTCAGCACTCCCTAAAAGTGCTTCACTCAAAGACTGACTCCGACGCGACATATCCCAAACTGTTCCTGGCGACACGATGAGGAACAAACTACTCTTCACTTTTCTCTCACCGAACTCACTTCAAGACTAACTGTCGGTGCTTTCTCACTTTTATCCATAGTGCTCGTCGGCGAATTTTCTCGAAAAATACGTAGTTTCTCGAACTTGCCGCACACAAGCCCGCAGCCAGAAGACTGTAAAATCATATGCACTAATTTATAGAATTCTATGAATACTGAGGCAAATCGGGTCACTGTTAATGGGGTGAAGCGAGTCAATAATTCTATTATATTTTTCGCGCCGTTCCTGGATGGCATAAGAAACTAAGCTCTGACCCAGAGTATGGAACTTGTGTTGTTTTGAATTGCATGGTTTCTCGTGGAGTTTCAGCTAATGTATGTGATCGATGCTCACATGGATTCGTGAGGAATTTAGGGAGCTAAGATAATTAGTATTTCTTGTACCGAAACCAAACTTTTATATAAATTAAAATACATGAAATCTTTGTTCTTCTTCCGATGCTTGACATTGCATGTAAATGGATTATGCCGTATTCATACCTACTACTTAACCTACCCTCTTGTATTACGTACTTTATAAGGCCTAAACATTTTCACAGCCTTAAGCTTAACTATGTTTTGATTAATACAGATATAAAATATAACCAAACCTACTTGTTGATTTTTACCACCTCAACAATTTTCCTCTTGTATTTCATACATTATAATCGAAATGAATAAAGCACGGGAATCAATCCAACTGTCGTTGTAAGGACACTCGAAGATATTGTGCAAAGAGTCGCTGAATCGCGAGATAAACAGAGCAGGCCGTGCTCTAATTAGTAATTACCCATAGTAATCATGGTGGCTAACTTGAACGAGTATGTTGATTATGAAATCGAAGAAAATTGGAAAATAGGCTGCAATTTTCTCATCCCTGAGAAATCTAAAGGTAGATACGAAACATGCTATTGAGTTCAACCAACAATGCACCATGGAACGAGAGTGTTATGTTTCAAGCTTAGTGTTTCACATTTCATTCATACGCCATATTAAGTTACTAATTATCTCCCAAAAAATTGTACACAATACAGGTGCGTTAAGTGGTTTTTACTAATCCCTAGAAATTGAGAGGAACTCGATTGGGTCTCGTCCTTTTAAAGTTTTCCTAGGTCCAGTAAAAATCACTTAGCATCCTTATATCGCAATATATCGCTTGTTAAATATACATCCTATTGGAATTTTGTAGAAGATAACGAATGCTACACGTGGTGTTTACAAATTCTTCTAATGTACCAATAGAAAAAATATATTTTCTATTCTGTGTTACAAAAGAAACATTTATAGAATGTTTTCTAAATGAGACCTAAGATATATACTAAATTTCATTACACTCCTAGTCCTTCTTACTCTCTCTTTCTCCCCCTGTCTCTCCCTCTCACTCTCTCTCCCTCTCTCCACTCTCTCTCTGCCTCTCTCTCTCCATATCTCTCCCTCTCTCTCCCTCTCTCACTCTCCCAGACCTGATCTAGGGTGCACTCAGCCGCGTTAGGTCCCTCAAGGGCCAACTGAGGGCTATTTGATTCATAAGTAGAGGCATATACGGGCCCAGAGGTACCAGGGCGCTGACCACCTCCCTTCCTCTAGTACTGCATCCCACTCATGACGCCTGTAGTGGCCAGACAGTAGGTCTTCGCCCGGAAAGAGCTGTTGTACCGCGGAGTTAACTAGTTTTAGCTAGATTGGGTACTGGTTTCAATTTGTGTTAGTCATCAATGCATGTTTTACTAAACGTTTAGAATATTAAGGTTTTTTTTTCAAACGAAAGTACTATGAAGAAGTCATTAGAAATATCGGACATGTATTACAAATACTACTAAATTTATTATCTACCATATTAGGTAGACAATATAAGGTAAAAAACTTAGGAATTATAGTGAGAAATGCAGTGAATGTTATAGAACCAATAAACTTTTCTTAATTATATGTACACAATTATTTTATCAATTGTTTTTGGAAACACATCTGCCGCCTCTCTCTCTCTCTCCATTAAATTCAACCATATAGAAACCGATTATAT
Organism: Tenodera sinensis; assembly: GCA_030765045.1. Taxonomy (NCBI): domain Eukaryota; kingdom Metazoa; phylum Arthropoda; class Insecta; order Mantodea; family Mantidae; genus Tenodera; species Tenodera sinensis. The sequence goes on from CM060971.1 coordinate 6,123,581, forward strand.
TGCTCTACATGCGCAAATGCCATTACACGCCTAAATACTGATTAATTTTCAAGTAATCGATTATCATTTTTGGTACATCATTAAACCGGCTTGGCTTATCAATAGAGGAAATACATTTAAATAAATTTATGACGTGCACTTCATCAAAACTCATTTAATTGTTATTACTAGGTCTGTATAATGATGAATTACTATTTAATCACTAGGTTGGGTATTGGCTATATGCTGGTTTCAATTTAGTTCCTGTGTACTCATTAATACATATGTAGGTATCCTTCAAACATTTAGAACATTAAGGTTTTTATTGAAAACAGTTCATATGAACAAACAAAAATATAACGAAAAAATAATTATTCAAAATAACGGAGTATAACTTATAGTATTACCAATAATACTAATGCTTACTCTATTTTATTTAGTTACGTGGATAATTGACTTAAAAAGCCCGAAATTGTTATGGAGTGAAGAGACATTTAACACAAGCTTTAGGTAAACTGCATAAAGCGATTACAAATGAAAGCTACCGTACTACTATAAAGGCACTGTACATACAAATAAGTTGACTGTTGTTTACTTAATTTTTTTTGTAACTCTTATACTGACCATCCTATAAGGTATTAGCTATACGCCACTGTATCCCAATTTATCCACCCCTTCATAATGACACTGTTATGCACCAATCAAAGGTGAACAAGTTCATTATGACATTGCTAATCGACCAATCAAAGGTGCACCTGTTCATCACGACACTGCTAGCCACCAGGATATAAATTGTGGCCCGTTGAAAATAACTTTAAGATTAATTAATATTGAATATGCTTTGATTTCAAAATATCCATTTACAGACTAGATGCAGATTCGGATGCAGATTATGACGAGGTTATGTATTTTACAGAAGTTCAATGTCTAAGTGCAGATAACGCTTTGAAACAAGCGTATGGACCTTGGGAAGAAATTAGGTTGTTTTTGACAAATCAAAACTTTAGGGTGGAAAAAAAAAGCCTAGATCCTGCTTATCTTTCTCAATAACATTGCTTTTTCATACATAATTTTGTTACATATTGTTTTTACACAAGGACTATCTAACCTAAATTACACTATTCACTTCTACCATGCTTTTGCAGTTTAACGTTTCTCTTTTATTCTATATTTAATATTTATCTTATTCCTATTTTGTTGTAGAGGTGATTCTTATTGCTAAACTAATTATAGATCTAGAACTTGTGGGGGAACTGCACAGCAATGGTTATCTGGTTTTAAATTTCTAATTGATATGGTGAACCATTTTCCGGATATTTGTTGCAATAAATTTGAATTTTTCAATATCGTATGGTCCAAATTCTGAAGTCATAAATTACTATTCTTTTTTCTCGTGATACAAAGAGTATGAACTTCAAAGCGATTCTCATTTTTAACAAATTGACTATCGCTTCACTTATTGTATTCCTCCTTTGTTTCCAATAAAACAGATGACGGGACTATTTATTAAAATGTTTTGTCTTGGTTGACATGAAGCAGAAAGAACTAAGCTGCTAGTTGAATGTTTGAAACCGAAATTATGTCAATATATATTTGATAATGGAAAGAAACAAAAGGAGATTCTAGTCAATAGTTAAGGGGAAAACGTAATAAAGCTGAATATGTTAAAGTCTCAAGAATGGAAGCCTAGGCAGATTTAAATGAGTGATAAGGTTACAATTGTTGTTTGTACGAAGACATAGCGATTCCGCGGGCTGATTCCTATCTTACCATGACGTGCTCTAAAGTTAGCCAATGGAAATTGCTTCCTTCGTGTTGCTCGCGCAAAAACAAATGCAACGCAAGACACACTCGTCTTGAATCGAGTCGAGATAACGCACGTGCAACTTGGGAGTTGTACGTAAGCTACATAATTCGGCGGTTGCTAAAGGGTGACAAAGTTAAAGTGTTATAACGCTGTAGTTGAAGTTACAAAGTTACATTCTATTTAAATATCGTCGGCAGTTCTCTACAAATCTGGAAATTTACAAATAAAGTGATATATTAGTTAATTCTTCGTTTGGTTCCATTCCTACCATGGCCCACGCACACCCTGCAGATTAGGACCTCTTGCTAGAGCTAGTCCGGACACCAAACACGAGATCTTATAGGTCTTAAAGGCGACGTCTTCGACGGAGAGGAACGTTTGCGTCATGTTTTAAGGATTTAATCCATTTGGGAACTTAGTAATAGCATTTTCTCTCCTTCGAAGTCCTAAGGGTAGGACTTACTTTACGTTTTATAAGTAGAAGGAACACAAATATAAACGTAAGTGGTTAGAAATTAAATTATTTTGTCTAACGACGCTGTTAATTGCCGGAATTTCGTCCCGCAGGAGTTCTTTTACATGCCAGTATATCTACTGACATGGGGTTGTCGTTTATAAGCACACTTAAAAACCATCGGCCTGGGCTGGATTTGAACTCACAACCTTGGGAGGTGGAGGTCAGCGTCTAACCAACTGAACCACCCAGACCAATTAAGTGGTCAGAGAAAGTCATATGAAAGTAACACAGTTGTTGTTTTATAAAGAATACACGTTTGCTGATATTGCAAACATTTATTATAATAGATTATCTCCAATAAATTACAAAATGGATACTAACGTTTTACATGAAGTCTTATAGTGAATATGCACACATGAGAAAGTGGTCCAGCTCTAGATGACGTTGAAAAGTGTGGGCGGAAGAGTAAGGAAGAAAACGGATATCTTAACCGTGAGTCAGGTGGTATCTCATGTATTCTATTCAAGAGGTCTTGAGCTCAAGTACCCCTATAAATACGTGGAAGGAAGACTTGATGGAACTCTCATCGTCTATTCATAAGGAAGTGGTTTCACCATAGAACTGGAGTGCATATCATCTTCCAGCCATTTCTTCCTGCAGGCGACACATACTCTATATATCTTGCAGCTGATATACGTCACGCGCTTGCTAGATTGTTATTTTCATGTGCACAGATCTAGACAGGGAAGTGCAGGGACTTATCGTTTAGCAGTTTTCTGGAAAGGCAACTCACAATGGCTGGAATAATACGACCAATCACAACAGGTTCACTAACATCACCTGTACAACCCTAGTTTTAGTTGCTGTAACGTATTGGGTTCAAATATATCCAGTAAACATTAATTTCAAAAAATCTGATGTGTTGCACTCACATGACTTTCTCTACTCTTGTACTAACTATTCTTACAAACTCTTATTCCTATATCTTCTTCGTGTTAGTTAAGATAAACATTTGTACAAATTATCTTATTGCTTATTTCCTTGTAGGTGCAAGGGGAATGTTAGAATACAGTAGGCTTTGTGCGATAGTCAAATGTTTTAAAGCTTTGAGATTCTGTTCTCTTTGCACACTTAACATATAAAAAATGAACAACGATGATCCATTTCATGAAAGTTCTAAGTTTTCCGAAACTCACACACATAACAAGGAATATCTCCGAAATGGTTCACCCTACAAGAAAATTTATTGAGACATAAATTGTGTATTTTAGCAAGATATACATTTTTGTAGAGTATAATTTCCTCTATCTCTAACGGTCTACCAGTTATATAAAAGCCGTCCAGAGTAAATACGACTACAGGGGCTATAGCCGGGAAATTCAAGATATACATTTCATTTGTCATAAAAATATCTCAAACATATGACGATTTTAATCAAAATCGTTAATCATTTTCAAGAAAATCAAAATTTTCGAAAAATGTTCCATGTAAAGGATAGTTTATGTTGGGGCTATTTTCTTCAAAATCTTCGTGTCGCATCCTTGAAAGACATTAAACTTAAATACCAAGTTTGGTTTTTAACAGACTTTTCGTTTTTGAGTTATGCTGTCCAAAGCCTGACAGACACACAGACGCACACACACACACACACACGGACCTTTTTCTAAAAATGCTTTTTTTTGGATTCAGGGGGTCTCAAAACATATATTTCCGGTGAAATCTCGACATCGAATTTTTGGGTGGAATACAATACTTCCCCTACTTACCAGTAAAACTAAAAAGGGTGAACGTGGTAGCGTTGTTGTTTACCAAGCGGGGATCCCGGGTTCCATTCCCGGTACCAGCGTGGGGATTTTCTCCCGCTGTGACCTCGGTGGTGCAGTCACCCTTAGATCCCTGGGGGCCAATTGAGAAGAAGCAGCTCGTGGTCGCGAAGACCGCATAACCGGCCGTGAGGGATCGGGGCGCTGACCGCGTTCCACCCTGCAGCTTGCACCCAACTCAGCACGTCTGTAGTGGGCAAAAGTGGGGGACACCACGAACGGATGGTAGACCTTGGGCCGATAAGAACTGTTTTGCTGGGGTGAGGTTTAGAACATTAAGACACAGGGCATATGAATTTAACAAGGGAAGTGAGGTTTTCTCCTGTAAATATCAAGTGAAAATATTGTAATACGAGTTAAAATTCTCATGTATTGCAATGGTATGAATTTCTCTACTGTTGTACAAACTTCTTACGAACACTTCTCTGTTTACTTCATGTAGATATACCTACATGGCAGAGATTATCTTATGGCTTAAGGGAATGAGAATAGGAGGTTATGTGATAGTCAAATCTTTTAAGAGCTGCTCGCTATGTGATAAAATGTTATTTTTAAAAATGTTCCATTTATATTTTGCATTTAACATCGAGTCATATCGGCGGCTTTTAACCTCTTGGAATATTTACTCAGCAGCAATGGTGTTTACTCGCTTAGCAGTGGTTTTAATGTTTGGGTTTCTATTACTTTGGATTAACATATTACGTTAAGCTCACACACACACACAAACACAGGCACACACAGTTTGATACCACCAGAGTCTACGGAAAAATGTATTGGGAAAATTATAAGTGTTTGAAGATTCAAACAAATAAAAGGAACATTTCAGAAAAGATAGCTCTACATATTAACATGCTCATTGTAAACATGGAGTACAGTCAAATTATTACATGCTTTCCTCCAGTGGCCATCGCCCTGAGCAACTAAAGCTACATCCCGCCACTAATATAAACAGAGGTTTCTAGAGGAACGCAAAAAGGATAAGTAATTCAGCACTCACAGAATTTATACACAACATAAATATTTCCACCAAAAGTAACACACCCTCACGGAAAAAATAGCCCCAACTTCGAAAAAACTGATGTGTTGCACTCACATGACTTTCTCTACTCTTGTACTAACCATTCTTACAAACCCTTGTACCTATATCTTCTTCGTGTTAGTTAAGATAAACAGTTGTACCAATTATCTTATTGCTTATTTCCTTGTAGGTGCAAGGGGAATATTGGAATACAGTAGACTTTATGCGATAGTCAAATCTTTTAAAGCTTTGAGATTCCGTTCTCTTTGCACACTTAGCATATAAACAATTAACAACGATGTTCCATTTCAGGAAAGCTTTTAAGTTTTCTGAAACTCACACACATAACAAGGAGTGTCTCCAAAATTATTCACCCTACAAGAAAATTTATTTGGACATAAATTGTATATTTTAGCAAGATCCATATTTTTTGTATAGTATGATTTGGTCTACCTGTAATGGTTTACTCGTTATGCAAAAGTCGTTCAGAGTAAATACAGGGGCTATAGCCAGAAAACTCAAGATATACATTTCATTTGCCATAAAAATATCTCAAACATATTTTAATCAAAATCATTTTCAAGACAATCAAAATTTTCGAAAAATATTCCACGTAAAGGGTAGTTTAGGGTGGGGCTGTTTTCTTCAAAATCTTCGTTTCGCATCCTTGAAAGCCATTAAACTTAACTATCAACTTTGATTTCAACCGACTTTTCGTTTTTGAGTTATGCTGTCCACAGACTGACAGACACACACACACACACACACACACACACACACACACACACACACACACACACACACACACACACACACACACAAGGACCTTTCTCTAAAAATGATTCTTTTGGATTCAGGGGGTCTCAAAACATATATTTCCGGTGAAATCTTGAGATCGAATTTTTGTGTTGACCAGTAGAGAGAGAGAGAGAGAGAGAGAGAGAGAGAGAGAGAGAGAGAGAGAGAGTGAGTAAAAAATGAACAACGATTTGCATTTGACGAAAGTGTTGTTTTCCGAAACTGACACAAATGACAAGCAATATCTTCGAAATGGTTCACTATACAGAAAATTTATTTGGGGATAAATTGTGTGTTTTTGCAAGATAAACATTATTTTTGCAGTACGATTTGTTCTATCTTTTACGGTTCAGCAGTTGTTCAAAAGTAATACAAATATAATTTCCCACATTTCTAGATTACTTCTTAGGCCATCATTACATTACCTTATAGCTTATGACATGAATGAAATGAACGCCAGTATAGAGATTTACTACTACCCTGTGGAAAATTAATAAATATGAGAAAAGTTAATGTGCTTCCAGATATTGGTTTAACGAAGCTCATTTCTTACGTTAGAATTGTTATTAGGTTCCTGAAAATCTTGGTTGAAGAAAGAAAGAAAACGAAAAAGAAACAGATTAGAGTTTGTACAAGAAATACAAATGAGCGAGAACATGCTTTTAATTACCCAGGAGAGAGAAGTTTAAAAGTTATGCACAGAAGAAAGAGACAAAGAAAAATTAAAGAAGGGAGGGTTCGTAGTGAAAAACAACGAATTTCATTATGGGACTGAGCTCCCGTAATTACAACAGCGAAAAAAAAAAGAAGACCAAAAGTAAAGAATGATCTACAAAAGTGAAAATAAATGTCTAACCCTTGCTTTGGTTTTGGTAGAGCTAATCTCGTCTGTGATTTAACGAAACGGATATTTACTGTGAAAAGAAAAACATCGAGTTGCAAAAAGTCAACGCTTAATCCAAAGTGGAGCTTGAAAATTCTCAGTATCTAAACGTTTTCTTTTGGGAGATGAATGCAACATCTTAACCTTACAGTAGAGGCGTAATATTTCGTTTGGGTGCATGTTTGAAATGTCTCCTGTCTTGTCTGCCTTTTTACTTTCTCTACTGGTAAGTAGAGGAAGTGTTGTATTCCACAAAAAATTCTATGTCAAGATTTCACCAGAAATACTATGCTTTTGAGGACCCCCCCCCCCCCCCGGTGTGTGTGTCAGTGTGTGTGTGTGTGTGTGTGTGTGTGTGTGTGTGTATGTGTGTGTGTGTGTGTGTTTGTGTGTCAGTGTGCCTATGGACAGCATAACTCTAAAACGAAAATTCGGTTAAAAATTAAGTTGGTATTTAAGTTTAATGTCTTTCAAGGATGCGACACGAATATTTTGAAGATAATAGCCCCGCCCTAAACTACCCTTTATATGGAAAGTTTTTAAAAAATTTTGATTTTCTCGAAAATGGCTCTAACGATTTTGATTAAAATGTCATGTTTGAGATATTTTGATGACAAATGAAATGTATATTTTGAATTTTCTGACTATAGCCCCTGTAGTCGTATTTACTCTGGACGACTTTTATATAACTGGTAAACCGTTAGAAATAGACCAAATTATACTATACAAAAACTGTCTTTTTAAAATACAGAATTTATGTCTCAATAAATTTTCTTGTAGGGTGAACCATTTCGGAGATATACCTTGTTATGTGTGTGAGTTTCGGAAAAGTTAGAACTTTCGTGGAATGGATCATCGTTGTTCATTTTTTTATATGTTAAGTGTGCAAAGACAACAGAATCTCAAACATTTGACTATCGCACAAAGCCTACTGTATTCTAATATTCCCTTTGCACCTACAAGGAAATAAGCAGTAAGATAAGTTGTACAAATGTTTATCTTAACTAATACGAAGAAGATATAGTAATAAGAGTTTGTAAGAATGGTTAGTACAAGAGTAGAGAAAGTCATGTGAGTGCAACACATCAGATTCTGTTTTTGTCCTCACATGCAGGCATCTGCCTGAAATTTTGCCATGGATAGTAAATTGTAACAAAGTACTAATATGTAATTTGGCCTCAGACTTATGATATCATCTAAGAGAGGCTTCGACGAGTTGACGACGATGTACACGTCGTAATGGGTTGTTGGGGGGTTGCTCTCCCAAGAAATGAGGCTCATGCATGGGTTAGAGTATTACGAATTCAAAAGAAAAGAAATATCTGTAAGATGGTAAGTGATGTGATTGACTTTCAACAAAGAATCCTCGCACTAATATAATTATTATAAAGAAATAAGTGAAAATGATTATTTTGTAGCGATTTTATTTTCTGTTCTTACAAATTTTATGTTTACTTTTCGTACATTCTAATCGTTATGATACAATGAAGAAAGTAATCCTAAAATATTGAACTGTCATTTTCCACGAGTCACAAAACTGATTTTTTTTTTAACATCAGCATTAGCACTAGTGTAAAAATGCTCTGATGTGCACTTATATGACTTTCTCTGCTAACTCTTGTACGAAATATTCTTACAAAGGCTTATTTCTCTATCTGCTCCATGTTATCGAGATAAATATCTAGAGAAGTTACTTTATTGCTAATTTTCTTGTAGTTGCAAGAGAAATATGGGAATTCAGTAGGCTTTAATTAATAGTCAAATGTTTTAAAGCTAGTCGCTATGCAATGACTTTAAAACTACATTCTCTTTGTATGGCCAAGAGAGAAAAACATGAAAACAACCTCCCATTCAGAAAAGTATAACTACTGAAAAATTCAGACAAATAACAAAGAATATCTCCGAAATGGTTTACTCTAAAACGTAATGTATTACCTATAAATTTTGTGTTTTAACGATGTCTACATTTTTTGTGCAGTAGGATGTTGTCCATCTCATAAGATTTGCCAGTCCCCAAGAGTAAACAGGATTACATGGCCTATACATTTAATTTGCCATACAAATATCGTCTGGCATTTTAATCAAAAGTGTTAGAGCCGTTATTGAGAAAATCAAAATTTTGCATGTAAAGGATACTTCGGGGTGGAGCTATTTTCTTCAAAATCGTTGTCCCATCCTCGAAATATACTGAACTTAATTGCGAACTTTCATTTTTAACGAACGTTTTGTTTTTGAGTTATGCTGCTCACAGACAGACACACACCCACACATACACCCAATGCAACAGCCCATGAGGGGCCAAGGCTTACTGCTAGGCCGCTGTGTCCCCCACCTCTACCCACTACAGGCGACATGATTGGGGTGTAGCACTGGAGGGTGGGACGTGGTCAGGACCTCGTGCCCTCCCGGCCAGTTATGTGGTGTTCACGACTTGTCGCTAATTTTTGATCAAGTGGCTCCTAAATTGGCTCCTCCGGAACCTAACGAGGCTGAGTGCACCCCGTGCCAGACCTTCCAGCGGGGGAACAATACCCACGCCGGTATCGGGGATAGAACCTGGGTCCTCCGCGCTAGAAGCTGGCGCGCTAGCACTGCGCTACGGACGGTCGACACACACGTACCTTTTTTAAAACTTTTTTATTCAGGGGACTTCAAAATATAGCTACAGGGTGCTTCCAAAGGGTACTAGAAACTAAGGAACAGAAAGAGTAGAAGAATAGAGTAACTTTCATCTAGGAACCTATGTTCCCAAACACGATCTCGAGTCAGTTCACATGATATTGTTAAGTCGTAACGCAGCGTAATAGGTTAGAAAATATGTTCAAACACCACCACCATATTAAATCAGGCATTGCACCATCAAATAAAGCCTTGACCCACTCCTTCGAATACCCCAGGCATGTGCAAAGGTTCGCCAGTTACCACAGCTATTCTGGCTGCTAGTATTTCTGGATGCTCCACTGGTGTCTGATACATCACAGCTTTGATATGCCCCTAAAAGAAATAATCAAGCTGACGCGGTATTACCGCTTCCTACTCCCGTTCCACTGTACTAAGCGGAATGCTGCTTCTCAGGTGTTTTCTGTACAGCGGCTGCTCTGCATGGACCTTAATTTCTGGGTATGCGTGAGTAATTTCACATAAAAGCCAGAACTCTCGTTGAAACACTTTTATTCACAATCAAGTAATGTTTGAGATTTGCCGACCGAATTTGTTACGTCGTTACTGCGTCTGTACTAAGACCGAAGATTGTTTACTGTGAAATGTAATGTGTCCTCACACTCGAGGGTCCGGAAGGCAAATCTCTGTGACTGACCTGATAACTCGGGGTCCGGAAGGCAAGTGGTTGCTCTGCGCGCTCACGGATATGTCACCCTCCAATTTCCCCTCATTTACCCCATAAAAACTCAGCGTCATGACGCTATCAATGCCTTTCACTTTTTGATTACCTTTAACACTGGCAGCGGGGTTTCGCTGAAGCATACGTGACCATCCCTTGTTTTCCTGGTTCAGCACAACTGTTCTAAGCGATTTCCAGGTCTTACAGGGTTTTAGCCCGATTACCTGGCGCTTGCCACTAATGACTTGTCTGTAACATTGTGTTCTTTCTGGCAATTTTAACCGTGAACAATATTCCCATGTCCGTACCTTTTATACATGCTATGATATTAATATTTCCCGATTATTTAATTCAGCTATGTGAAGCAGTATTATTTCCATAACTATGGCGTTCACAATTTCGACTTCAAAGCAGCGTTAAGTTCGGGAAATGGGGTGGCCATGCAGGTAGTCATCGTCTTTCAATCCAACGTTTAGGATATTTTCAACCTAGGAAACGCCGCACGTTGACATCAAAATGTGGTGGCGCTCCATCCAGGTGCATCCATGCTTGCTGGCGTGCAGCAAGTGGTACATATTCTAACAACTCCGGAAGAACTTGTTCCAAGAAGATCAGGTATCCTGGCCCATTCAAATGTTATATTACAACTTGCCAGTATTGGTACTGACTGGGATCGTGTTTGGGAACATGGGTTACTAGTCGAAAGTTACTCTATTCTGTCTACTCCTTCTATTTCTTAAGTTTTTAGTAACCTTTTGGATCATTCTGTACAGGGTTGCCAATTTGTACGATATTTATGGGGGCATACGATAATTTTAATGTTTGTACGATGGTTGTCAACCCGTACGATAATTATGGGGGTGTACGATAATTTGAATGTATGATAGTTCGATATCGGCGAAATATCATTTTCACTGGTATGTCACTCCAGCGAAGTGAAACTAATTACAAATAACACCACTTTCGTCCTCATTGTCTGTCTCCACCCCATAGCTACTAAGCCTGCTACCCTTTATCCTCTTATTGCCAGTGTGGCCAGGTCTGATGATCTCAATGAAGAAGGCACTGTTCAGAAAAGTGATGATCAATGTGGAAAACTCGGAATATGTGATATTCCATGTGAAATAAAGAACATGCCTGAACCTGACAGTTTCTGGAGTGCTGTTAAACACATGCCACCTTGATGGACACACTGATTTCAAAGAATTGCCCACAGAAACACTTCTTGTGAAAGAGTTTAATAAAAACCAAAGTTAGGAACAGATTGGCACTAGATAAGGTAAATGAACTCATTTTGTCGTTTCAACTTATGAAAGAACGTGGTAGATCTCTTAAAATCTGCAAGTCACCGAGAAGATGTTAGGGTTTATTTCAACAACAAATTGGTGCAATGCTTGCAACGGTTGAGGAACTGAATTTTCAGATAAATAGTGCGAGAAACATATGTGTTAAAGTTGTACTATTTGTTGAGGTCATCAGTCTTGTAAGTGGATATAAGAAACATCATTACACTTACATTTTCATAAGTATTATACAGATATTTTTATTGTTGTAGCGTTTGCTTTATGATGTACGATAATTTTGAATCCAAATCTATAATTTTGAGTGGCTGGTACGATAATTTAACTTTTAAATGTTGGCAACCCTGATTCTGTATATCTCGGGAGAAATCTCGTCATCGAATTGTTGAGTTGAATACAATACTTCCCGTGCTTAATGTGCGTAGTAGAGAAAGAATAATGGTGCTTGATGACAATAAACTCTCTCTCTCTGTTTTCACATGCAAGTTCGACCAGGAAACAGGTATGTGATGTAGTTCTCTGCTACACACAGAACAGCTCAATGCAACTTTCTAACAGCTGTCAGATACATTTATTTTCCGTTAGTTCACGTAATGCCACAACAATTCCTTTTGTAGTGAAATTATATTGGAAAAACATGAACCACACACTGAGGGTGCCGGTGCGGTAGAAATCTGAAGTACTGGGCTAGGAATACACTTACAAAATGCACTATCTTTCACAAAAGTAAATACCCAATTCCAGTGAGACCTGCGCGAAGGGTCACCTAATTCAAAGGTATGGTAGTATGAGAATAAAATTTGACATATATATTATTACTGTTCAGAGGACATGGCAGCCATCCACTCACCTCGCAAGTTTGAAAAGCGATATTTCAGCAATCATTCTGCATTAACACGCAAATATTGTAAATTTAACGTTACTACACCTGCAGATAATATATCTAATATTATCGGGTTTTGATTAAACAGTGGACAAAAAGGTAACAGATATGCCAGTGTTGCAACCTTTGATTACCAAGTAAGCTTAATCATCCACTTCAGCTGAGCCCATTAGCGCGGACCCAGGGTGAGACCCGGAACTTGGATCGAGTCCCACGGATCGCACATTTTTATACTTTTTCCTTCCTTTCTGTGTTAAGGGGAACATCATTTATATATCCTGTATATGATATACTATTATACATATTATCATATTGCTGCAATAGATTGAAATTTTAAATCGCAAAGCTTTAAAAGATTTTGAGTGCAACTACTGTAGATAAAACAGGTAGGTAATACGCCTACTTCAACTATCAATCATTCTTGCAGAAATTAATACCTAATGTTTTCCTTTAAATACCCGCATTCAAATGCGGAAGATTATTACCATGTTAAGAAATTTAGTGTTTAGTAAGACGCCGCCACCGCCGCCGCCGCCACCACCACCACCACCATCGCCCGCCTTGGTAGCGTGATGGTTAGCGTGTCTGCCTCACGTTCAAGAGGTCGCGAGTTCGAATCTCGCTTTTTCCGAGGTTTTCCCTACGCTGAGAAGACGAATGTCGGGTAACTTAAAGCTCCATGGACCTCAGGCTCATTTGAGAATAATTTCACCCATTTCATTTCATTTATTCGTCCGATATGACACAATGTTGGAGGACGTTAATTTAAAAAAGAACCACCACCAGTGGTATAAATATAATAATGATGATGATAATAACAACAACAATTACAATAACAATAATAATTACAATAACAATAATAAAATAATGAAATTGATGATTATAATAATATAAATGATTTAATCATACACTAATAATATAACAATAACTGCAAACGAAAGTAATAACAACTAAAAATAATAATAAAATGCAATAACAGTAGAAACAAACGAACAAATACCAATGAAACATTATGTATCGTGTTTGTATGAATTTTGTTATGGCAATTTATGATCTATAATCGGTAATGTTAGACAATATCAGTATATACCTACAGCAGTGAGTTTATTCCCTGGGAAATAAAGTCCTTGTAAGTAAAGCGGTAAGACTGTTCTTGCCCATTATAACGGACTACACACGATAGTTCATGTTTGCCTTCTCTCATAACCTGAACGAAGTTCTCTAACGTCACTGGTACCCGCTTTAACGCACGAAGGATTGTCCACATTAACCAAATACAGCTTGCGTGTGCTACCTGGTATAAACCGGAAATTTAATGTATAACCTTTGCTTCTTCTGCTGTGATTGCATAATTCTGAATTACACATGAACACCTCTTTGCTATTCAGATAGTCCTGATAGCAGTGCTTGAATCAAATGCTTGTTTCTTTCATTGTAAATAGATGCAGAGGACATAACATTCGAAGCCATCTGAACTCAAATGCTCTCTGCTATTCAACATAAAATGGTGCAGCTCTTGATATAGCACTTCCAGCAAAATGACGTGTCATAATAGCTAAAAATATTAGAAAAATAGTGTATGTGATCGCTTTGTATCCGAAGTACGTAAAAACGATAATTCAAGTGCATTGGAAACAATACTTTGTTAAAACTGATGGTTTATGCCATATTTATGCTGTGTTTTTCTCTCGTTCCCCCTGCAAGCACGTACATATGAAACAAACGTATAATACATGCATGCCTAGGACAAAAGTGCAATCCTTTTGTATCCTCGAATGACACAAAGCATTTTTCCCTCCCCTCTCTTCATCCAGATGAGAATGGGAGGAGACAGTTTTATGACCTCATGATAAAATTTATTACACTCGATTTTGTCACAAATTCCAGAGCGGTCGGTATTTCTACGTCCCAGATGCTATTGATCTGATACGCGTTTTACAATTTGCTGCTCTGGTTGTAGCATGCGGGATGGATAGACAATGGTGCACGAGGCCCATAGGAACCTAATCTCCACCGAAACGCATTGCACAAATAAATCTTCATTAGCATACCCGCACACACGAGAGAAAATAAATCACGTATTTAACTAGCGATATGTGTATTTAATGAGATACCTGCGGTCAGCTTTTTCTGCATGACAGCCTTATCGAAGTGTCGAGGGACAGAATTTTAATCATGACAGTAACATGAAATCATTACAGCGCTGCGGAAATAATGCCAAAATACAAATGCCATGAGAAATGTGCATACTTAGTAACACAAGTGGTTGTTAAACATTAAATTTTAAATTGATGCTGTTAACAATGACAAGATAATGCAGCTTTAGTCATGTAATTCCTGGATGATTCCCTTTTTGCTTTCTGAAATACAATTTTATGCAAAAACATAGTTCAAGTTGATAAAATGCCAGCATATCCTGCAATTCCGTTCGTTAAATTACTTTAAATCTTTTAAACCTGTGTGTGTATCTCTCTATTTTCGATTTTTGCTCATGTGATGTTTTCAAAACCGGTTTCAAAACATTTTTATAACGGGTGGGAAACAATAAAAACATAAGTAATTACTTTAAAATTTCACCGATTTTACCTATACATCTGTTAAGCTTTCGTAACTATAATGTAAGAAAGTCGACAAAAGTCAATTCATTTTTCTGTGACTTAATTTTTCCTCCCAAATTTTATCAGAAATACACAATTCTGTTTTTGGACGTTAACAGTATTCAGTTTTCGTGGTACTATAACTTACAAGTATGTTCTTCTTGTAACTTTGACTCAGTCCTCTCTCTGTCCCTCTTCACTTTCTCAGTCTCTCAAACAATAACTCCGACGAACAGTCACTTATCGCTCGTTAAAACTTCTTCACTTTGTCAACGCGCCGTACCTATCACTACGACAGTACCACACACACACACAAACACACACACACACACACACACTTGCACACAAAGCTCTCTCACTCACTGACATACTGACCGCCCTCACGCATTCCGCAGGCTTTTATACGTACATGATGTAGCCAGATATTTCTTGAACTTCTTCAAACAAGCCGACTACCGGATACTTCTCGAATCATCGCAGGCGGCATCAGAATATTGTTTTCGATTTTGACAAGCTAAATATAATAAACATTGAGAATTGTCTCAATTATATTAAGGTAACCCATCAGTGAAAAGCGGATGAAAATGACAAAAGTTTTCATTTTTGCCTTTTTATGCCGTAAATAAGTTTAAATCGTTGGCTTTCATTTTCATTGCTTTTGTTTAAACTCATTTGCACCCTTTAAATTACGTCACCGAGGAATTAAAATCGGCATGTACTTGAGTGTGTCAATGCCCAGAAGCACTCGAAGGAAGTGCTTGCAATATTCTTTCGACTCAATATCCGTTCAGTTTGAGTTTGAATTACGTGCTTTGTTGTGGCACATTTGCTGAAACATGTTGGCTAACCTGAGAAAGATCCATATGAGAGCTAACTTTGAGGAAATTCCAAAGCCCTTTGGTTTATCTGGATCAAAATGAAGAAAATTGACTAACCACGTGGTGATTTGTAATGGTATTTCTGTAAATTTTCTGTGTTCATATACTGTATGTGGGCTTACGTCAGAGGATTTGTATCATAGAAAGGATTGGCAGAGCTAACTATATAATTAATGACGGGCTAAAACATAATTTGTTAATAAAGTGTAGATGTTATAGTTGTGTATCAGTTAAAGATACCAAGTTATTTGGAAGTTTCAGACTTTAATACATAGTTTATAAAGGATTAGTTTCTGTAATATTTTCACAATGTACAGAATGAAGGGTAAAACAGTTTAGAAAAGGCCATCTAACAGAGGTCTAGCAGAAAACAAAAATCAATGTGCAGCCCTAAAAATAAAGCTTTGGATAGCCCTTCATGGAAAAAGTGTCCAAAAGAAATATTTATTTCAAATACGAAAATAGAACTTGGTGTAATATCTGCAATTAGTGAGCATAATACAGGATGTGAAGCTTTACAACATGTAAAATATGAGGTTCAGGTTAGAGATTGCAATGTAATTGGGGAGCAATTACGTAACTTAAGGGATAAGTGTTGTCTGAAGGGGGTGGCAGGCATTGAAAAAGAGCCTACAGAACTGCTAAGAAAACTGCTAAATAGCAAGCTAAAAGGACCTCGGAGTGTTCCACATATATAGTTCTAAGCTTTAACTCCATTTTTCTCCGCCTATTTCTGTAAATATCCTGTGCATTTTTTAATTGAATGCATTTTATATCATTTTCGAAATATTTCTCGTTTGAAGCTTATACCTCTTCTAAGCGTCATCTAATAGATTTTCTTGAAACTTTGCCATTCTTAATCTGTTCTATTTATTATTTCAGAAATTTTCTTCTTCGTTTTAATTTTTGAACATTTTATCATGTTCTTTTATTATTGTTTACTTTCTCTACTGGTAAGTAGGGGAAGTATTGTAGTCCACCCAAAAATTCGATGTCGAGATTTCACCGGAAATATATGTTTTGAGACGCCCTGAATCCAAAAAAAGCATTTTTAGAAAAAGGTCCGTCTGTGTGTGTGTCTGTGTCTGTGTGTGTGTATCTATGTGTGCGTGTGTCTGTGGACAGCATATTGTATTCTAATATTCCCTTTGCATCTACAAGGAAATAAGCAATACGATAATTTGTACAAATGTTTATCTTAACTAACACGAAGAAGATATAGGAATAAGAGTTTGTAAGAATGGTTAGTACAAGAGTAGAGAAACCCATGTGAGTGCAACATATAAGATTGTTTAAGATTTTAGTTGGAGTATCTGCTGTTAATTTATAATTTCGTTCAGTACAACATTTTTAAAACTGATTTTAAACATATTTCCTGTTGTATTCTGTGTTCTGAGGTTTGTCTCTTCGAATTATTTCAACTATTTCAGCATTAATGTTCCATTGAAGCCATTTTGAGATTTAAATAGGGGCTGCGTATCGTCAAATTACGTAAGCTGTTGTGCATCTGTAGGACAGTGCAGCTAGATTTTCTAACCTGATCGTAGCATAAGTAAAGCGGAGGAAGTGATAATGAAATGTGAAGAATTTTTCGCAAATGAATTCATTGATTGAAATTTGAAATTGTTATGCACATGATTTCTTGATTTGAACCAACATACATATGAGTGGAATAGTCTGTTGAACGGAAGAAACTACACGCTGAAATATATGGTAAAATCATGGGGGACCCTGGAAAGTAAGAATTCAGGAGGTTAGTATACCTGGTAATGCCCGTCCGATATGACACTACGTTTAAAAAAATTCGTAGTAGTAGAAACAATGATTGACAAAACTATTAACTGCATGACTTTAGTCAAAAGGTTAAAAGAGGAAATCATTTCCACTCCCCCTATTGCTAATGCTAGGGCTTTTAAGGCTTTGTGCGATAGCCAAATCTTTTAAAATTGTAAGATTCCGTTCTCTTTGCACCCTTAACATTTAAAAAATGAACAACGATGTTCCATTTCACGAAAAGTTTTAAGTTTTCCGAAAAAGCTCACACACATAACAAGGAATATCTCCGGAATGGTTCACCCTACAAGAAAATTTATTTAGACATAAATTGTGTATTTTAGCAAGATGTACATTTTTTGTATAGTACGCTTTGGTCTATCGCTAACGGTTTACCAGTTATGCAAAAGTCGTCCAGAGTAAATACGACTACAGGGGCTATAGCCAGAAAATTGAAGCTATACATTTCATTTGTCATAAAAATATCTCAAACAGATGAAAGTTTAATCAAAATCGTTAGAGCTATTTTTAAGAAAA
Organism: Tenodera sinensis; assembly: GCA_030765045.1. NCBI lineage: Eukaryota > Metazoa > Arthropoda > Insecta > Mantodea > Mantidae > Tenodera > Tenodera sinensis. The sequence continues at coordinate 6,141,655 of CM060971.1, forward strand.
TCAAAATTTTCGAAACAGTTTCCATGTAAAGGGTAGTTTAGGGTGGAGTCAGTTTCTTCAAAATCTTCGTGTCGCGTCCTTGAAAGACATTAAACTTAAATACCAATTTTGGTTTTTAACCGACTTTTCGTTTTTGAGCTATGCTGTCCACAGACAGACAGACAGACAGACACACACACACATACACACACACACACACACACACACACACACACACACACACACACACACACACACACACGCACTTGTTTCTAATAATGCTTTTTTCGGATTCAGGGGGTCTCAAAACATGCATTTCCGGTGAAATCTCGGCATCGAATTTTTGGGTGGAATACAATACTTCCCCTACTTACCAGTAGAGAAAGTAAAAATTGGAGCATCGATACGAGAACCTTGCAGGCTGAGCAATGGACGCGGATGTATGCTTTTATGCTACATGTTCCTTTAAGAGGTTTGATAATCACAATACAGCATTTAAATTATAGCTATATCATCCTTTAATTCGTGAAATAGTACTAATATATATAACTTGGTGACTTCGAGAATTTATCGATAACTTGACGTCACTCGTGGTATTACTTATGATAAATATGTATTTAATGACATCTAAAAAGCAAACGGCTGTCAAACTCTAAGGCCTACAATAGCCAAACCATTTGTTTCCGGAGATATATACCCAGCTGAGGAACCACAAGATTGCCATTCCGCACAACACTTGGTGTTGTTTTTAATCACGCCACGAAAGAAACATTACATTTTCTGTTTTTGTAAACCCTCGATTTCAAAATAATTATGACAACAAACACTTCCAGAACCCGAAACCTCTATTAGTAAGCATAACATATACTCAAATTATATTAAAATATTAAATTATAATTTCCTTTCATAAAATACACCAGACTTTCCAAGTAAAATATTTCCAATTGCTTCTGAATTAAAAGCTACTAAGATGCTCTGGAAAACAGAATTAATATTTTTTTATCATCAGTAGCATAACGCCTTTGCTTGTGATACAATAAACTAGTATTTTAAATGACATCTAATTCAATTCTTGTTGCATTATTTAAACTGGGATTACTAAATAACTATTCTGATGGTGCAGAAAAGAGCACCCCAGTTGCACATACTTTGTTACCACACTATACGCGTTAAGTTCCAAATTGAAATTTACTGTAAATTTTTGTCAGCAAATTGCAATTTACAGCTCAGGCAAATAGTACCACAACTCTGACCCTTGTTGCCATAATCGGAATAATTTAGTATCCCCTTTTTCACTCTCAAACATTCGACACGTCATTGTTACGTACTCTGCTAGGGCATAAAACGTATTTATGGATATGGTGCTGCGTTCTCTGGCCTTCCCTTTGATGTTCGCGTGTGAGATAACGCGTTTTTGTACATCTATAACTACCAAAACACTTATCATTTTTATTGTATTTGTTATTTAATATTTTCATTTAGTTAAAAAATTCTGATCTGTGCATTCGCATGACTTTCTTGGCTCACTCTTGTACAAATTATTCTTCTTCTTCTGTCTTCTTCACTTTAATCGAGATAGACATTTATAGAAATTTTCTTATTGCATATTTACTTGTAGGTACAATGGAAATAGAAGAATACTCCATCTTTTTAAAGCCGGTTGGTAAGTGAGTCTCACAGAGCGAGTCAGTTATCGCGTACGACGAGAAGTGCTGTTCTCCGAGCAGGTATCATAAAGTGCGGTGTGAGTTGAAGACGTGTTGTGTTTGACTGCCCTGCGAGTGAACCGTCCGGAAGAAGAGTCTAGTCGGGCGCATTTCGTTACGCTACATCACCGAGGTAAGCAAAGCGACAGCAAAAAGCACAACTAATTCACATTAGTAAAGTTCCAGAGTGGACTAAAGTAGCTCTCGGAAAAGATCAGCTAGATTATTAAGCGACAGCGAAAGTTGAGTGAAGAAAACTGTTACGAAAACTAGACGGAGTCGTAGTTGAGAAAATGTTAGGAATATGAGACGAAGTGGAGGCTTTTCTACTATCGATATTTTACGTTATACTTCTCGCACATCTATTTTGTACTTATTTTGGGTGATTAGCATAAATATTAATTCAAATGTAGCAAATGAAATTTAAATATTTAATAAAATAGCATATGAAAAAGGACCACATGAAAGTCGTTTATCTTGAGAAATAGCTCTATTTGGTT